>CAUYLG010025412.1:0-141009 GCA_963573385.1 Cacajao melanocephalus
TGTGTGTTTAACACTGAACTCTGGCTGTCTCAGAAGATGTTACCTGTGTAGTAGAGAATAGCTGGTCGGTTTTAAGATTGTTTTTAAGATTGGTCTGTACTCTGGGTCTCTGAGTCACAGAGCAGGAGTGTGGAAGAAGTGAACTCTCTCCTTACTGACTTTCTAAGAATGGAGCTCCTCACCTTCATGAGGCAAAGTGTGAATAGGTCTTCCACTGTGGCTCCTGGACCCACTGCATCTGCGTTCCCACCACCCCAATGATTCCCGTGAGGTTTTTTTTGTTTTGTTTTTCAACCGGTCTTACTTTTTCAGAGGGTGGTGAGTGTTCACTATTTATTGTAAATTCTGTTTGGTGGCAAAAATACGTGCAACTAGAGAGACACTGTTTTGTATTAGAACGCCAGCTTTATGCCTTGCTCTTGAGGTTAGATCCTCAGAACTTACCAGGATTCAGGAGCCCCTTGGATGTATAAAGGCTTCCCTTGTTATCTCTTCACTTTTGCTGACACCTGAATAATCAAAATGTAGAAAAAAGAGTGGGCAAAGGTAAACATTGTTGATTTGGTAACCTCCATTCCCAGGAAAGCTTGCCAGAGTCCCGAGGGCTTTGGGTAAGGAAGTAGGGAGTATCTTCTTGTGTTTTCCATTCCAACGGGCAGGCCAGTGCAGGCCATGGAGTTTCAGACGTGAGCTGGAGGCTGGGGAGTCTGCTATTTAAACTTTTCATTCCACCCAGTGCTTTGCCAGTTGCCCAAAGGCATTGCACAATATTGGTAGTAATAATAGAACCAGGAATCTACCATTCCACCTGGGGATGTGCAAATTATTCCAGCTGTCATCTTCAGAATTTTCTTCAACACAAGCGCCTGAAGGGGAACTTCCTTTATTTGTGGCTCCCAAAGTAGAGCGTTATACAATGGGGTCTGGGGTGAGGGTAAGCTGGTGACATGACTGAGTGTCCCAGATGTCAGTGGATGTTCCTTCAGAAATGATTATATAAGAACACTATCCAGTCCAATCATAGGATAATCTTTTCTGAAATTGGGAGAGCAACCAGGTCATATCAATGTATTATTTCATTCCAACACAAAATGATTGAACACCTCCTACACACCTACTACATTCCCTGCCCACAGAGTGTCTTTGGAGAGACACACAAAGACCCCATTTTTACCGTGCTGTACACTAGCCCTCTCTCCCACCTGAAAACCCCTCTCTCCCAGTTAGAGCAGATAGTGAGTTAGACAACAATGGGCAGGGAAGTGCAGGTTAAGGAGGGGAAGAGATGGTTCCAGGTGGTGTTATTAGAACATGAATTATCTCTAGAAAGAATGTTCTTGTGCTGTGATTAGCTTCTCAGGTGAGCTGGTTGGGATCTGCAAAGGGGCACCTTGGAGAGGTAAAGGGGGCAGTACTGAATATGGGCCAGGCCTGAGGAGTGAAGGCGGTGTTTCCCTTAGCACAATGCTTCTGAGGTATTGGGGGAGTGCTGGGCAGGGAGGGTGGTCTGATTTGGTGTTGCCTCTAAACGGGGAGGTAGGAAAAGGCATCAGAGACAAACTCGTTTGCTTCACAGCTATCCCAAACTTGTCCAGGGACCTTTGAAAAACATTTTTCTCCTCCCAGTGCATCACGTAAGGTGCCTAGATATTCTGATTCAGGCAGAACAGACCTTTCCTACTTGACATTTCCCTACAAACATTCTTCTTGTGTTCTCTTCTTAGGCTCTTTTCCCTTCCTAACCTCCACCTCCCACCACCTCCCCATCTCATTTTCTCCTCTTGCTCAAGTTATTGTTCTTTGTAAAACCACTGTCCTGTTATCCCTTCTATCATCCTTCCTCAGGAGGAATCAACTTTTCTGGACTCAATGGCCTGACCTCCCAATTCCACTCCTTTCCCCTTCTTTCTGTGGGCACATCCAACTGCTCACCAAAGGGGGTGGCTTTATGGAAAGGGCCATTTCTCTAGTTATGGTTCCTGCATAGACACTGCCTCTGGCCAAGGCAAGACATCCCACAAAGGATGGTCTGTGGATGAGCCAGTTCTCCAGGGGCAAGGCGAGAGCAGAGAGCCCAACATGCTGAGGGAGCCAGGTGTTTTTCAGGTGAATTTTCTTATTAAACTCTGAGTCAATATTCTATGATAGCCAATTTTTCTAGTCTGTGTGGGGATCCAGAATTATCCATTTCCAACCATTGTATGAAGGAAGAAAAGTGATCTTTGAACAAACCTAGGTTGAATGGAGTGTTGCCACTTACTCATCAGGTACCTAGGAGCACTTTACATTCTCTGTGTTGTTCAGTCTTCATGATTATTCTTATGGTTTTTATGGGTAACAATAATTGTTATCCCTCATTATTATTATGGGGCAGGTTATATTAAGGTAAGGTTTTTAGAATACGTCTGTCTCAAATATTGCACAGGACATACTTAGGTTAACGGTGTCTCATCATCTCAAATTCAAGTTTAAGTGCGTATCCTGTGTCTTTGTTTGCAAAATCTGGCAGCCTTCTATGAAGCCCGCACTACAAATGAGGTTAAATGACTTGCTTGGGGTGCTTGATAAATGTTAGCTTCTTGCTCCTGTTCTTGCGTGTCTCCACCATTCAAATGGTCAAAAGAGAGAGAGGGAGAGAAAGACATCATTATTTAAAGTGAACGCACAAGTTCTACCCTTCTGCCCATTTGCCACTTCATTAGACATTTTCATCTATTGCCAGGAGTGCTCTGGCGACACTTGAAATCAGTAGAGGGCACAGTGGTGATCAGATCCTTTGGTTGAATCCCGACCAGAATTTTGACCTTTCTGAAAGGACACGGCAAAGTGGAGAGCCAGAGGCCTTGACTCTCACAGACATAAATGCTGGCCCTGGCTCTGGTATCAACTCAATCCACGAACCAGGTCACCTCTATTCATCGTTTCATGAGTTTTGTCTTCTTTATTGAAAATCAAGGATGGGAATACTGACCTCCATTCTTCGTGGGGCTATGCTATGCAGCATGGTGCAGCATCTGAAACCAGACAGATCTGGGTTTCAGTCCCAGCTCTATCACTTACCAGCTGTGTGACCTGTGGCAAGATACCTAATCTCTCTGTGCCTTGGTTTCCTCATCTATAAAACAGAGAGTGCAAAATAGAATGAGGGCTGTGTGTTGTTGAGGCAAGGCTTACTAATTAATTCTTTCACTCAAACAAGCACTTACTGAAAACCTGGTCAACCTCTCCTATAAATGTTTAGGGGCTGTGAATGAATGCCTAGCTCTGTTCTAGGAGAAACTGGGGATACCAAGGGAGCAGGAAACCTGATCTATGCCCTGAAGCACCAATGATCCCATAGGAGGAGACGAATTGTACCCAGGTGAAACAACAAGACAGTAAAATCAAGGGCGTGATGATTCAGTGTAAACTCAGGCATGAGGCTAAAGAGACGAGCATAGTGGCAATCATGCCTCATACTTTTATATCCATTGCAGCTTACCAAGGTCATGCACAGACGTTAGAGGTGAAGTAAGTAGTGGTCAAAATGAGGAGGGACCGCTCATAGGAAGCTTCTTGGAGGAGGAGTTTCTTGAAGAAATGATAGATTTGGTTTGGAAGGTGGCACCTCTGATGGTGCAAATCCAAAGTGCCAAAGTGGAGAGCTGGTGACGCCCAGCGTAGCAGTGGAGGGGCTGAAGTGGGGCTACCAGGACGCTGGTACTAAGACCTTTTCACAGGCTCTTCCCGCTGCTGGGCGCTTTTCCCTCAGGGATTCACATGACTGGCTCCTTAATGGTCAGGACTCAGCTCAGCTATTATTTCATCAAACAGACCCTTCCCTGAGCCCCGAAAGTAGCACGTTGCCCCTCTCCACCCCTGCCGTTTATCTCTCTCTCTCTTGTATCACCCTGTTTTGTTTCATTGTATTTTTCAGATTTGGAAATGATTCTATTTGTAACATTTCATTGTTTGTTCTGTCTCCCTTAATAGAATGAAAGCTCCATGAGACCAAGAGCACTGGGCCATAGTAGGTGCTGAATTAATATTTGTTGGATGAGTATGTGAACAGGTAGATGGCCTCAGAAGGCTAGTCTAAGGAGTTAAGGTTTTATAGAAAATTCTAGGGGCTTCAATAAAACCCGTATAGAAGAATACTGTATGTTTCAGAAGGACTTTCTGGAGATAGGAGTTGGTGAGTAGTTCTTTTCTCTTTGTTTTTAAATGAGTCTGGTGGGTCATGAGAGTGACTAGGTGTATTCATGGATGAAGATAGAACCTGAGTTTCCGGGCCTCCCCAACCTGAGGCTGTGTTAGGGCAGTGGTCTCATTCCGTCTTCACATGAAGGTTCCTGGAGAGATTTGAAAATTCTCAATTTCCAGGCTATGCCACAATCCAAGTCCAGTAAAAGGCAAGCCTCTGGGGGTGATGCCCAGGCATCGGCATTCTGTGAACTTCCCAAGGGATTTCACTGTGCAGCCAAGGGTGGGAACTGCTATGCTAGGCACGTGCCCATCCCCTAGGGACTGGAGGCACGATTCACTGGCCCCTCTTACTCACGTAAGAGAGAAAGTAAAATGGAGTAACTTTTCTTCTTGTCTTCTTCACAGAGACTCTGCCCAAAGGTGAAGTGCAGTCAGCTCAGTTGTTGATGCATTTCTGGATTTGAGAACCGGTTTGGATCAGCCATACACTTCTGTCCACTGGGAAATGGGGTTGACCTGTTTTAGCCAGGCCTTACATGCCATCCTGATGAAACATTATTTTAGGGGCTGGCAGCCCTGAACTGGCTTCTGTTCTGCTGGCCCCATAGACTGGCTCAGTCCCAGTCTCACCTTTCGCTACCCTTGTGGCTGCCACATTGCCCTGCTTTGACTTATCATGTCTTCAGCCGGGCTGTGGGCCTAGAGTGATTTAACATTGTTGATATTATTACATGTCCCACAGAAGATGCCAGGATCACCAGCAGACCTCATGTCTCCACTCTCCAGCTGGCCTGGTTTGAGGGCCCTAAAGAAGGCAGGTGACCTTAAGGCCTCCTCCTGAAACTCCTTTACTCTTCTTAGAGTTTCCATTTGAAACCTGTTTTGCTGCATGTCATCCCCTGCAGCCAATACTGATGTTCATCTTGGGCTGCATATGCAATATGACCTCTGATAAAATTGAACATCTGGGTAATTATCTGTGGACCTGTTTATAATGGAATAATTGGAATAGGATTAGTAAAACTGCAGAGAGACCTGTTGCTCCTAGCTGGGCTCTTAATGCCAAACTAAAGAAGCAACCTGTCTGTAATTCAGGTGGTACATGCCTTGGAGCCGTTCAAGATGCATTTTGCTCATTTGCCAAATCTCTCCTGCCCTCTTCCTCCCCTAACATTTGTTTCAGATGTGAGTTTCATGAAGCATGGCCCTGTGTCTTGTTTGTCTTTGGCAAACATGAGTAACTGTTGTAAACATAGCATTGGATCTCCCTGCTCTTTGGGGACTCTGAGATTTATAATGCTTGCGGTTGCTAATTAATTCATGATTCCTTCATTTAACGAACATATCGAATGAGCCGTTTGGGAACACATCTTGCCTGAGTACCTGCTATGCCTCAGTCACTGTCCTACACTCTGGGGATACAGTGAGAGAGGCAGACAGCAGATAAGCAGAACGAATCAGTCAATCAATGGAGATGATGTGATTTGAGATGATGACAAGAGATGAAAAGGCAGCCTGTGATGGAGAAGGGGTGGGAGGAAATGACTAGTTTATATCTAGTGGGCAAGGAGGTCAGAGACATAGAGAATTTGTTAATAAAACGCCAGGAGTTTGGTCTGAGTCCTGTTGCTTGATGCACAGAAAGCCAATCACTGAGAAGACAACTACTGTCAGGGAAAGAAGGCTTTAATCGGGCACTGCAGCAGAAGAGGTGGGAGATAGAATCTCAGATCTGTCTACTGAAGCAACTAAAATTAGGAGTTTTTATAGCAGGGCAGAAATGTAACTATGTATGGGAAAACAGAAATTGTGAAGGAGTAAAGAAGAGGAGTTGAGTAACAGGGAGCAGGTGGTTGGATAGGCAGTCATGATGAGTAAGGGGCCTGGTGTCTCCTTGTCCAGATATGGTGATCTTGTAAGTTTCAGCTCCTTGATACTATCTTGGGAGGAGGGATGATGGTTGGGTTCCTGAGAAAAGAACTCAGGTAAGACAACTGTAACTTTCTCAAGTTTTAAGACTCAGGGGGTCAATTTTTATGTTTATTTGAAAGAAACCATAAACTTCAGTTCTAGGGGACAGTTGGGCTGGTTTCAAATTGCTGTGTGTCATGGCTGGAAGGCTGCATAAGACATGGTTCTTGGGCTCACAGAGATCCTAGTCTCATTAAGGATATGGATTCAGAGAACGACAAAGAAAAATATAGTAAATGCTGTGATGGGATTTTGTAAAAGGAGCACACAGAGGGGGTGACTAACTGCGTGGAAGAGGGGGCAGGTGAATCTTGCCTTCTAAGAGATGGTGAGGCTTGAGCTACCTCTGAAAGAAGTGTGGAAGTCAAGGGATAAATCTGGCTGGAGAAAGGGAGGAATGTTATGTTAGGCAGTCATTTTTTCAATCCTCTTTTATTGAGCATCTATTATGTGCCAGGCATTGTTCCAGGTGCTGCAGCATCAGTGGTGAACTTTCTAATGGTGGGGCAGGGTAGACAATGAGTCAGTAAACAAATAATATTGGCTGGTGACAACTGCTGTAAAATCAATGCAGGATAATGTTGGGGAGAGTCTGGATGTGTTTTGAGGGCAGTGATGGGGATGGGACCTGATAGGATGGCCAGGGTGAGCCTCTGGAGAGATGATATGTGTGCTGATATTCGCTCATCGGGCTGTTTGGGAGAAAGGGAGTTCTAGGTGAAAGGAACTACAAGCACAGATATACTGAGGCAGGAAGAAGCATGACAAGTTTGAGGAAAAACAACGGAAAAGCCCAGGGTGGCTGGTGCCTGGAGAGTGAGGGGAAAAGTGGGTGTTCCAGAAAGAGTCAGAGACAAAGCAGCTGAGGACACAGGGAGCTCAGTGATGAAGACATTGCAAAGGTCCTGGCTAGGAAGGTCAGAGGCTTGGTCTGGAGTGATACCTTTGGAGGTGGTAAAACACAGAAACTCTAAGACATTTGGAGAAATAGAACTGATAGGACTTCTGATACCTGATCCCTGAGGATTTAGGGATGAGAGGAATCCAAGATGACTCCTAAGCATTTGGCTGGAGCAGCTGGGTAGATGGAGGTGGTTACTCAGATAGGGAAGACAGAGAATGGAACTGTTTTGTGGGGGTATTGAGATTTTTGCTTTGGATGTGTTTAGCATGAGATGCTAATTGAGCATCCTGGTAGAGAGGAAGCAGCTTTCATAGAGCATTGACATATAAGAGTGCCAAATTCTTCTGTGGAAGCAGGGTGCCTGAGGACAGCTCAGGAGAGAGCTGCAGTTAGGAAAGCCAGGGCTGGGTGTGGGCTGGGAACAGGCTGGAGGAAGGAGGTGACTGGAGGTTGGGGGACCACCCTGGTCTGCTGTGTTAGTCCAGATGGGAAAGGATGACAACCTGAATCCATTTGGCATCTGCACCTCAGAGCAGCCTCCATGCTCAATAGACTGCTTCCTGATTCCATTTCAGGACTGGCCACCCAGCACAGAGCATGGAGTGACTTGCTTAGACAACAATACAGCCCACAGAGAGGGAGCTCTTGGCAAGGCTCCATCCCTGTGCTAAGGGCTTCTTATCCTTTATCTCATTTCATCCACACAAAGATCCTACAAGGCAGGCACCGCTCCTCCACTTAGGCATAGATGCAATTGTTCTTGCTGTTGTTTTTGGTAAGCTCAAAATGACACTAAGTAAGTGGCCACTAAAGACATTGCACATTAGCAGGCAGAGTTGCCCTGTTGGTCCTGAAGTAGTTTTGTTCTCATCTCTCTATAAACACTCTTTTGTTTTTGATCCTTAAGTTGGGGAGCTTTGAAATCATTACCCCCTATTTTACAGATGAGGACGCTGAGTTTCAGAAGGGCAAGGTGGCTTCCCAAAGTGACAGCTTGTGAGTGGAGTCCCTGGTCTTGCTCCCTGCACGAGGGGTTAGGTGTAGGGAGACAGGGACGGCGGCAGCACCATGCGGGTCTTTGACCAGAAGAACAGCCAGTGTAATGAATCATAATAGACTAACATTTCAGAAGGAAGAAAAATTGTGTATACAGTAAAAACCCTCTGATCTAACACACTTGAGAGAGGCAATTGACCATTTATACTTAAGCCTAAAGCTGAGAATCATTAAAAGAGAACACATTATTTTATTTTTTGTAGGAAACATCCAATGTACATTGGTTTACTGAGAACTTTTCTTTAAGAGTGAGTGAGTCATGGACGGGCATTTAATGTCATTTCTCCTCCTCCTCCTCCTCCTCCTCCTCCCATTCTTCCTCTTATTCTTCCTTCTTCTTCCCCTCCTCCTCTTTCTCCTTCTTTTCCTTCTCCTCCTTCTTCTTCCTCCTCCTCCTTCTCTTCCTCCTCCTCCTCTTCTTCTTTCTTATTTCTTCTTCCTCTTCCTCTTCTTCTTCTTTTTCAACACAGCTTTAGCTAGTCTTTCCAAAGCATCCAATTTAGCTTTCACAGAAACAAGAAGTCTTTCTTTGTGTATGTACAGTTTATTGGTGTATTTTATATTTAAGTAAATTGGGTAATTGCAGTGGTAAGTACAACAGACAGAACAGGTTTGGGAATAAGTCAAACCTACTATTGCAAAGTGCAGGATCCACCAGAAGAGAGAAGGGTCTTACCCAGTCCCCACCAACCACCTTCAGAGCCCCAGGGTATGCACCAATAGGCTTTCCAGAGTGAATGGAGAGTGCTGGTTAATCTGATTTATAAGCTAAGTGAGATTTATATAAAAGAGCTCCTACTGACCAGGTACGGTAGCTCAAGCCTGTAATCCCAGCACTTTGGGAGGCCAAGGTGAGTGGCTCACCTGAGGTCAGGAGTTCAAGACCAGCCTGGCCAACATGACAAAACCCTGTCACTACTAAAAACACAAAAATTAGCTGTACATGGTGGCATGTGCCTGTAGTCCCAGCTACATGGGAGGCTGAGGCAGGAGAATCGCTTGAACCCAGGAGGTGAAGGTTGCAGTAAGCCAAGATTGTGCCACTGTACTCCAGTCTGGGCAACAGAGTGAGACTCTATCTCAAAAATAAATAAATATATAAATAAATAAAAAGAGCCTCTACTGATAGAAACACACACACAGTATATATTTGTGTATGCCAAATACTTGAAAGAATGAATGAAATACTTGTGTAGAAATGATTTTGCTTTTCTGGTTCTTTTTTCCTTCTGACTCAATCTTTTCTAAAGACTGGTTCTAATTTGACCTGGTTCAGTAGGAATTTAAAAACAGCTGATTTTGTTTTCAGTGCAGCTAAAAAAAAATGGCTTGGGTCGGGTTCAGAGTTCAGACAATTAGTGCAGTCCATTTTGGTTTGTGAGTTATATTCTCCTGGTCCACATTACTCACAGTGAGCAATGATTCAAAACCAGTGCTTTTTCCTTCTGGCTCAGAGTCTAAAAATGCCTTAGGTCTCTTTTGTTCTGAGCGTTCCTATTTTAAGCAGTCCTAAAATGACACTTATTGGGAACAAAAATCATGAACAGAAGGAGACTGACATAAAACCCCACTGATTCTGATGCTGAAGACGGTCATCACACTGTGGAATAGGCAGCCCCCATGGAAACCACTAACTCTTCTCACTCGAATACTCACTGAGCAGACTGGCCCTCCCAGCTGCAGGCCTGTTTTCCAGGAAGAGGCCCAATCCCGTCGCGAAAGCCCTGCAGATTCCCCAGGGACTGGTCAAATGCTGGCTTCCTCAGTTTCTCCATTTTGCACTCATATTTCTCGGATTTTCTTTCTTTTCCCTTCCCTTGCGTGGTATTAACATTGGCTGTACATATTTTGAGCTCGTTTAACGTCGTTTACCTTAGGAACAGAAGACATCAGTATTTCTGGTTTAGTCACGAAGAAGTCATGGGGCATTCTCTTCAGAGCCTTGGGAATATTCCTTGGGTACCAGGCAGTGGAGATCCAAGGACCACTCAGTGACAGCCGGCCTTGGGCACAAATTCTGCCATCCAAAATGGAAGTACAAGCAGTGCACATGCAAGGCACTATGTGGTTTTCTTTGATTCTTCTCATGGCCTCCCCGCCTCCCCACGTTTTTTAGAGACCGAGTCTTGCTGTGTTGCCCAGGCTAAAGGGCACTGGCACAATCATGGCTCACTGCAGCCTTGAACACCTGGGCTCAAGCGATTCTCCCACCTCAGTCTCCCAAGTAGCTGGGACTACAGGTTCATATCACCATTCCCAGCTAATTGTTTTTTTTTTTTTTTTTAAGACAGGGTCTTGCTATTTGCCCAGGCTGGCCTCCAACTCCTGGACTGAAGTGATCCTCCTGCCTTGGCTTCCCAAAGTGTTGGGATTACAGGCATGAGCCCCTATGCCTATAGCTCATGGCCCCTTTTTATAGGAGCTTCCTTCCCACTATCTTGTCTAGCTGTACTATTTTCAAGATGTCAAAACTCCCCTTGTAGCATGAACCATATGGTATTGGATGAACGTTGAAGACATTGTATGAACTCGTGTTTAGCTTAGTATAAATCCAGATGGATCCATATCTATGTCTAGATCTCTATTTCTATCTATGTCTATGTCTATATAATCTACCTACATAGATGTATAAATAATTATAGATAAGTTGGAGGCCATTATTCTAAGTGAAGTAACTCAGGAATGGAAATCCAAATACCATATGTTCTCATTTATAAGTAGGAGCTAAGCTATGGGTAGGCAAAAACATGCAGGGTGGCATAATGGACTTTGGAGACTAAAAATGGGGAGGGGCAAGGGGGTGAGGGACAAAAAAACTACATATTTTATATAGTGTACACTACTCAGGTGACAGGTGCACTAAAATCTCAGACTTTAGCACTGTACGATTCATCCATGTAACCAAAAAAACTACTTGTACCCCAAAAGCTATTAAAACTAAAAAAAGATACATGTGTATACATGGTATATTCATCCATTTTCATGCTGTTGATAAAGACATACCCGAGACTGGGTAATTTATACAGGAAAAAGTATTTAATGCACTTACAGTTCCACATGGCTGGGGAGGCCTCACAATCATGATGGAAGGCAAGGAGGAGCAAGTCACGTCTTACATGGATGGCAGCAGGCAAAAAAAGAGAGCTTGTGTAGGGAAACGCCCCCTTATAAAACCATCAGACCTTGTAAGACTTACTCGCTATCAAGAGAACAGCACAGAAAAGACCTACCCCCATGATTCAGTTACCTCCCACTGGGTCTCTCCCACAACACTTGGGAATTCAAGATGAGATTTGGGTGGGGACACAGCCAAACCATATCACATGGGTTAGCATATATAGTTATATTTTCTACTTCTGACCACTGAGTTGGCTCAGAAGCAGTGACACTCCAGTATCAAGGAGCAGAATCAGGGTCTACATCTTGGTATCCAACCCCATTTTCCAATAAAAAGAACCAGGGTTCCTTGAAGAAATGACTAATTCTAGGACTGGGAAAGAGAATATGCAAGATGAGCCTGGAACATCTCGTAGGGCTCTATATAAAGTAACTCAGGAATGGAAAACCAAAGTATACCACCCTATATGCCTTTGCCTACCCATAGCTTAGCTCCTACTTATAAGTGAGAACTTACAGTATTTGTTTTTCCATTCCAGAAACTAAACAAATACTGAAAAAGCAAAATGAAAGGTACATCAAAGCCAACTGCAAGAGCTCCCAACAGACAAAGCTGGAACCATTTGAGAAACAAAATTAATAATGTACCATTGGATTATAACCCAAAGTATACAATAAATTATCATGAGTCTCTACTGATTTAAAATAATTGGTGACTACATCAGTAAATGGAGAAGAACAGACACATCTCCTGTTTAGAAGGATATCAAATAATTAATGTAGATACTCCCCCTCAGGGAGGTGGGACCTAACTCTATATCCCTTGAGAATGGGCTGCACGTGGAGATATCCTTTTAATGAGTACAGCACAGAAAGGGGGAACCAGAAGGGTAACTTTTTAGTGGAGAGACCTGACCAACACTATCTGAGCCAGGTGTTCAAAGTCAACCTCAACCGTGGTATGTTGTATCCATAGCATGTTAATAGCATGTAGCCTTGGTCTGATGTGATAAGAAAGGTACTTTACCTCTATGATATTCCTCAAACCCATAACCCCAGTCTAACCATGAGAAAAACATCAGATAAACCCAAACTGAAAGACATTCTACAGAATTCCCTGATTGGTACTCCTCAAAACCGTCAAGGTCATGAAAAACAAGAAGAATCTAGGGAACTGTCATAGCCAGGTGGCACCTAAAGAGACATGATGAACAAATATAATGTGCTGTCCTGGATGGAATCTGGAACAGAAAGCAACATCAGGTAGAAACTAGGGAAAAGGGAAGGAAGACTGGGCTTTACTCAGCTATAATGTATCAATCGTCATTTATAAGTTATGACAAATGTACTGTATTAATGTCAGTGATATGGGAAAGTGGCCGTGGGTTTATGGGAATTCTTGCTAATGTTGTTACAACTTCTCTGATAATCTAAAATTTATGGAAATAAAATAAAATGAAGAGTTTATTTTGAATAATCTTCCTACACCCCTGGCCATTTCTTTTTCTCCTGATCCTACATCTCCCAACAAACTGGTCTGCACTCTATGCCCTGATCATGAGAGAAATTGCCTCAATACAGACAGGCTGCCTTGACATCTCTTCATATTAGACATGGGGGCTCTTACTCATTGGCATGGGGAGCTGAATACCATTTCTGGTTTTCTGGCACCCTTATTTCTCAGCTTATCTAGTTTCTGCGGGCTTATCTGAGGCATTTTTTATTGGCTCTAATGTGGTTTGAGACATTGCTTGCCATCTAGGGGAGTTCTGTGCATCTGTCTCTTGCTGCTGAAGGAGTCAGGGGGTGCACCTTGGGTCAGGAACACGTGGCCTGTGGTTGAGGATGGTGGGGTCTTCTGGCTGTCACATCTGACTCTGAGTGGGCTGACAGTCCCTCGTCACAGTCTGCTTCCTTCGTTTCTTCTCTACCTCACTCCTTTACGTGCTAACACTGTCTCATCCAGACCACTATTCTCATCTCCTTTTTCCTCTTCAACACTCTCCTAAGGAGAGATTTACAAGGATTGCTGATATGGTTATATGGGGTGCCTCGAGCGTCAGAACTTAAAATTTTTTAGAATAAGGAACTGGCAACAAGGCGTTTTGTCCAGGAAGGAGTCTCTTGAATGGCCCAGCTCCTCTTAGGTAAAATAGACTGCTTGCAATGCCAGAACTTGCCCAGATGGTCCCTCTGTGCAAATTAGGAGAAAGCACACTCTCTCGCCAGTTGCAGACCTGCAGCAAAGTTTTGGTGTGGGGAGAGCTAGGGCTGAATTTCAGATCCCAGACATCCCCTCAGCCAGGCAGCTTTGCACAGTAGACAACCTATACAACAATTCACTGTGACCCTAAAATGTATGGTGGGTAGCAGCCCATTCTTCCAGGAAAAGAGTGTTCAGCATAATTATCTCTTCACCTGAAAAGAGGGTGCAGATTGTCCAAATTTGAAGTCCCCTGGAGACCTAGACCAAAGGGAATGCTGGCATTAGTTCCTATTGGTTCATAGAGACAATTGCTGATCTTTCAGGACTTGTAGAAGCTGGTTGCTAAACATTTAAAAAAATTAAGTTATATAAATTTACAATGAAAATATACTGATAACAAATGTAATGAATACTCAAAATTCATTCCTTTCTAATTATTGACTTCATTTTCCTGCCGACTATGCTTTTCAAGTGACTACGTCTCTTGCCTGTGTTTGGTGGGAGCACTGTATACCCATGTGCTACTGCCCTTCTTTTCTAAGCCAGTGCTCTGTGTCGTCATGGCAGTCTCTTGAAATTGGCACGGCGGGAGTATTTACACAAAGGAAATGGACAAACGCTATGCATCAGTCTTTCCCAACACCCACCGCCGATTGTTAAACATCAGCCAAAACACCACAGCCCTGACTGTGACCCAGTGGGACCCAGTGTTTCCAGAAACTCTCTGACACTTGGTCCTGACTGAGGTCGTCTTGTGGGAAATGACATCAAAATCTTCAAAGAAGAACTCATCATGAGGAGAGGGAGGGAAGACTGGAATGGGGACCCAGGCTCAGCACAAGATTTGGGGCTTCAGGGGAGGCTGGGCAATACCACGTGGTCCCTGGGCCCAGTCACACTGGGAACCATAGGGAATGTGGAGCTTGAACAAAAAAGGGGTGGAACCTTGGAGGCTGAATGTGGGATACCCCCATGGGAAGGACGGGGTAGTACTTCAAAAGTGTATTTAGAGTAAAACCCAAACACCTTACTGTGGCCTGCGAGGTCCTGTTTCGTTTGGGCCCTGAACACCCCACTGACCACCCCTTGCTCTGTCCTCCCTCATGAGACAGCATCAACCACTGGCTGTCCAGGGCTCCCTTGGCCACCTCTGTTCTTCCGTATGTCATCCCCACATGCTTTGTGCCCCAAACTCTTCCTGCCTATTGTATTGGTAGTTCTTCACATCCCTCAGTCTCTCCTGAGGTAGGCTTCCCCTGCTGCCCATGTAAAGAAATTCCCTGCTCCCTCCCTTCCAGCCCAGCCCCCATCACCACCCACCACAGGCTCCAGTTTCTTTCTTTTATGGCTGGCTTTATAATCCATACTCATTTTCTGATCGAGTTTGTTTATGTGACAATTGTTTGTCTCCCTGCAAACTAGAAGGAGTACCATAAGGGCAGGATGAGGCGTGAGGGGCTCGCCTTGGGACCCTGAGCGCCCAGCACATGCCTGGTCCATGGCAGGCTCTCGGTTCAGGCTCATTACATGATTGGAAATAGGAACTGGCCAGTTGTCCTCTAGCCCTCTGGACTTGAGAGCCTGAGTCCTGTCGAGGGGTGGGGCTGAAAAGAAATGACCAAGGGCTGTTGCCTTCAGTCTCCATCAGGCCCCAGAAGTCCAGGTTAGGGAGTGCCACCTGTGCAGCAGAAGGAAGCGGAATGTGTGTGTGTTTGTGCGTGTGCACATGTACAGGAGGGCATTTTGCCTATTCGATGTGATTGAGGCCCATGTAGGGTCCCAGTAACCTGAGCAGAAGAAATAGGAGAGTTAGAGGCCAGAAAAGACAAAGAACATGAGTGGCCAATGCCACTCCAAGGGGCTCATGGGAGCAGTGTCCCGCCCTGGCCCACTCTGGAGAATACCCCTTTGCCTTCCTTCGCTGGGCCCCTCCCTGTGGGCTGGAAAGTCCCTGGGGTCCAGGAGACACAGCCACTTGTGGTTTGGATACCCTTTTCTTGACCTAGCTCAAGGAACCTGAGACTTCAAAATGCCGTGCCCTGAGCCCTGAGTTGGCTTCCAGGGTTGCTCTGGGTCTCTTCACAGGATCCATAGCAGGTTGTGGAAAGAAGTTGGCTGAGTGGGCCAAGTTGTCTTCATTGGTCCCTCCCAGTTCAGGACAGAGGCAGAAGCTAAAGAGATGCGCTGAACCCACACATTTTAGGGGTGGGCCTGCATGGGGGAGCCACTTGGAAGCCTCAGCGCTACTGAGAGGGATCTGTGGAGGGCTGAAGCTCCCACAGTAAGTCGTGGGACACCCTTGTCTCCTGGGCTGGGGTTGGGGGACTTTCAGCTTCTTGTATGGTTTACTCAGGCCAGCTCCCCAGAATCTATTCACCCACAAAACCCAGGTGACTCGTTGTGAGTGAGCAATAGTGTGGAGCCCAGTCAGGGCCTGGCACAGAATTTCATGGGGAATGGCATGTGCTGACAGGATATACTCTCCTCTGTGCAGCCCTGGAGATGGGGTTCAGAGCCCCCCACCTATCTAAGCATCTGGGTGGCAGGAGCTGGTGTTCCTCCAGTGGCCCTGGAGGAAGGTGCTAGTAAGAGGAATAGGCCTGTGCAGTGCAGAGATGGCAAGATAGTGTTGCTCTCCACTTTCCCTTCTTTCTATTTTATCCTCCCCTTTCCCTCTCTCTACAGGCAGGTGCTGCCCTTGAGGCTGGGGGCACAGGGAGAGGTCATAAGGACCTGGGCAGGGTAGAGGTGTGTGGAAGGGAAAAAAGAAGACATTTCTGAGCTGCCTCCATAGGAGAGGAAGGGTGGGGCATGCCTGGGACAGACCAGACCCCAGGCGAGTACCTAGAAACTGGCTCCAGCTTACAAGTGATGAGCAATATTGAGCAGCCACAGAAAGGAACCTTCATGTCTCACTCAGCAAAATTTCAGACAAAAGCACTCACGGACCGTGAGCTCGTCCGGCAAAGAGCACAGGCATTAGAGGCAGAAGGACTTGGGTTGAATTCTGGCCCTGGTACTTTCTGTGGGTGAGCTTGAGTAAATGACCTGGCTTCTCCATCTTATCAGCCTCAGTTTCTCCACCTGTGAAACACCTTCTTGCTTGTCTCTGTGTTAATTATGGCCATCAACAACCTCAAATTATTTCTGTTTTTAATAGATCTCTTTTCTGTCCATTGATTTGTTTTCTGTCCTTACCATGGGTTCAGATCTCAAGAACTGGTTGTTTTGTTTCTGGTTATAAAAGCAAAGGTCATCTATGGCAACAAATAGGTAAATACAAGTATGTTTTGTTACTGAGCTTGGTTCTAGAAAATAATTTTGTATGTATTAAAGCTTATAATGATGGCAATGACTATTAAGTAGATAAACCAGGATGTTGAAGACACTGATGCTTACATAACTTAATATGTCCATCACTGTTTTGTAGCCACTAAAAAGACAATTATGACATCTGTCCTTAGACTGATTGGGCTGTTTGTTATATTTGTGATCCAGGAGAATGGATTCCACCTCTTCCTGAACACATCCTGCCCACTCATGCTTCTCCAGCCTCTGCTTGTGCCCTGCTTCCTTTATTTTTCTGGAGAGCTTCTATGCATCCTTTAAAACCCAGCACAAATGCATCTCTAGGAAGTGTTCCCCAGTTTCCCACTCAGAGCTGTGTGTTCTCTCTTCTTGCTTATGGGTAGAGCCCTTTACCTGTTTGACAGAGTTTAGCTCTCTATTCCCATCCAAATCTCATCTTGAATTGTAATTCCCATGGATTGAGGAAGAGACCTGCTGGGAGGTGATTGGATCAGTGGGGGAGTTCCCCTATGCTGTTCTTATGATAGTGAGTTCTCACAAGATCTGATGGTTTAAAAGTGTGGTACTTCCCCCTGCCCCCATCTCTCCTGCCACGATGTAAGATGGGCTTTGCTTCCCCTTTGCTTTCTGCCATGATTGTAAGTTTCCTGAGACCTCCCAAGCCAGGTGGAACTGTGAGTCAATTAAACCTGTTTCCTTTATAAATTCTCCAGTCTCAGGTCGTTCTTCATAACAGTGTGAAATTGGACAAATACACTGCTCTTATTAATGCACTTACAGCATTCTGTTGATTAAAAGAGATATTAATGACCTGGGAATGAACTGCCCCAAGGGGATTCAGTGTTCTACTTATCTTCATATTCTCAGAGCACAGCACAGTGATTGGCAGATAGTAGAGAATTAAACAGATGAATGAATACAGACCCATTCCCATGTACTTCCAGTGATTTTTCCAAGAAAGGCAGGTAGTAGCATGATTTCTGGTATCAGCCAGCCCTGGATTCAAATGCTAATTGATATGGTTTGGCTCATTGTCCCCACCCAAATCTCATCATGAATTGTAATCAGCATGTGCCAATTGTAATCCCCAGGAGAGACCGGGTGGGAGGTGACTGGATCATGGGGTCAGTGTCCCCCATTCTGTTCTCGTCACAGTGAGTGAGTTCTTATGAAATCTGATGGTTTTATAAGGGCATCTTCTCCCCTTCGCTTACCACTCTCTCTCTCCTGCTGCCATGTAAGATGTGCCTCTTCCCTTTCCACCATGATTGTAAGTTTTCCGAGGCCTCCTCAGCCCTGTGGAACTGTCAGTCACATAAACCTCTTTTCTTTATAAATTACCCAGTCTCAGGTATGTCTTTATAGCAATGTGAAAATGGCACTTGTAAATGAATTTAGATAGGTTACTTAATGTGTCAGGTTCCTCAACTGATAATTGGGAGTAATATTAACCCCAGAGAGCTGTGGGGAGGATTAAGAATGAAATCGTGCTACTCAGTACTGTCAGGCACAAAGAATTAGCCAATGAATGATAACTATGATTATTGAGCCAAGGTATCCAGGTTCTCTGGACAGATCCCTCTATGCCTAGCAACATGTGGCTATGAGGCTAAAGTCTTGGAACACAGCATCTATTGGTGTGAAGCCAATTCACTTCAGAGGTAGACCATTGTCCTTGATCCTGTTGGCACTTTGCTCAGCCTAATTGTATTTGAAGATCAGACAGAAGGCTCAAGTGGGTCAAATGTCTAGAGAAGAAAACCCAATTAAACCAGGTATCAGATTAGGGAATTTTACCCCTAGTTACATTTTACAAAAGCAAGCGAATTGTTTCCTTATGACTAGCCTTGATTAGTGGCCACTAAAAATTGTATGTTTGAATTTCACAAGTCATATGTTTCCAAAAGCCCAAACTAATCAAGACAATCTTTGGAAAAGCAGCTGATAAGGGCATATGCCACAACCTTAACAATGAGGCTTTGAAATTGAACACAGCACACAGAAGGAAAATTAATAAATTGTTTAATTTTGTCTTTCCTGTACCTCATTCATTCAATCTTAACCCAGAGCATACACACCCTTGTGTGATGCATATTCTTCTAAATGTGCCATTACAAATGCATCATTTCTTCATCAACTGCTGATTTCATTTGTGTTTAGAAAGCATCCAGTTACCATGCTAAAGGAAAGTGAAGAGGCAGCCCAGATGCTTGCTAAGCCAGCGTTCAAGGTAACCTGCCCACGCATCTTGACATTGCTGCCCTTAACTTAAACAGCTTGGCCTGGCTGCACTGCTTAGGTGGCCAAGAAAGTAATACAGGACTCTTGAGGGTTTTTCATGCAGGAGTGTCATTTGCAAGTTTGATTTGGAATGTGCTCTTGACAAATGTGGTTCCACCCTGTGTTCCTGTTACCCTGGCTTGGCTCAGTGCAAGAGGGCTACCAGCAGTTTCCGGAAGTCCCCGGAAGTGTCCGAGTGAACCATGTCAGAGAGAGACTTCTGATACTTCTCTTGGAACTTTGCTTTGATCCCCTGAAGGTCCACCTGTAGGAAAAATAACAGCAATGGGGACAAGAACGTTTATGGTGTGTTCACGAACAGTGGGCGTTGTTCTACACATGTCATACTCATTTGCTCATTCATGCCTTAAAAAAGCCCCTTGAGATAGTGCTATAATTTTTTCTGTTTTGTGACCAGGGAAGGGAAGGCAGAGGTCAATTCCCCAAAGGTTGCAGGGGTGTCCACATGTGTGTGTGTTCCACTAAAACTCTTGAATTTCACACGGTTTTTATATGTTACAAAATATTATTTTTCTTTTGAGTTTCAACATTTATTTGAAAATGAATCGCCCCATGCTAGCAGGACTGTACACAACCTGGCAGTGTGCCTGACTTGACCCCTGCTATAAAGTTAAGAGAATTGTCAACACAGAGTTGTGAAATTAAGCAATTAAGCGGTTTTCCTCTCATACTCTCACTGGCTAGGATATGAGTGCCAGTCAGCACTATTCAAACCACTATCAACTTGTAGGATTTATTTTGAATCTAGTTCATCCAAAGCTTGAAAAACCTAGGTGCTAGAAGTGATGATAGGACTTGGGAGAGAAATATATTCAAAGATTGCTCCGCTAAAAGACTCTTACAGCCTAGCAAAGGAGATGAGGCTTGTACCAGAAAAGATGTAATTCCAGGTAGATCATAATGAGACTCATAAAAGAAGCAGAGAACTCTTTTTAAACAGGAGTCTTCTTGCCTTTTCTTTTCTCTACTCTTCTCTTTTTTTCTTTTTCTTTTCTTTTCTTCTTTTCTGGCTTAGACCCTACCTTCTACTCCAGACCCAAAAAGTGGGCTCAGGGATCTGATTCTTTCTTCTGCTTCGGTTACAGGGCTGAGCTGAGAGAGTGAGAAGAATGATCAGGACAGGAGAACGCAGGGGAGTGAGGGAGGGTTTGCAGTGGATGCTGAGCAGGCGGCAGAGACTGCAGGAGGCAAGTGGTGTCTGTCTCTCCCCCAGCCTGTGTGTCCCCCTGCCCCACTGCTTGGCTCCTTGTCTCGTGCTGGGGGAGGGGCAGGAAGGTGGAGGGTGGGTGGGGATGGGGTACACCAGATCTCTATTCTAGTGCCATGCGGCTTTAGGATATTAGGAAATCTGGCCAAACTACTCTATCTAGCTGGATCTGAAGCCTTCTGAGGGAACTGCCCACATGTTAAGATGGCCTAGGACATGTGGTTAATTCTGAGCTGGGACAGAGGTTCTTGGAATAAAACACTCCGTGGTCAGAGTGATCATGGAACCCTCACGAGCCCTTCAGATGGATGCAATCTTTCTGGGAGTCTTTTGGAATCCTGGGTCTTCATTGTGTTCAACCTGCCCCCTTTGAGACCTTCAAAATCTCTCATCTCTCAGTGACTTTGGCTGGAGGTCGAGTTGCTAAGAGACAGAGGGACGGACAAGGCAGAAGACTTGGAGAGAAAGGGAGGGAGAGGGGTTTGGAGCAATGGGAGAGAGAGGCAGAGGCATGGCAGGAGCAGAGCAGAGAGACCAGCAAAGGGAAAGGGGGTGGAGAGAGAGACGTGGCCTTCAATAGAAAAAGACAAGTAGTGGAGGAGGAGAAGGGAGGAAGGAGAAATTCCAGGAATAGAAGTAAAAATGCAAGAACCGTCTTGTTGCAAAGTTATATTTAAAAACAGTGTCAGATGTTAAGTATTACTTGTTAAGAAGCCATGGATGAGAATTTGCATTGGTATCCCTCCCCCTTCACCTCCTCCTTCATTTAACAACATTTTTTTTTGAGGGAAGATGTCTGTGGTTTTCAAGTGCTTACTTTCACTTCATTCCTTAAAGCTTCTCCTGCTGCTGATGAAATGCCGCTTCCCTTATTTTGTACCTCCTCTGTCTGCGGCCCCATATCCCAAAGTGACTTTTTTTTTTTTTGAGAGCAAGTCTTGCTCTGTTACCCAGACTGGAGTGCAGTGGCACTGTCTCGGCTCACTGCAACCTCTGTCTTCTGGGTTCAAGCAATTCTCGTGCCTCAGCCTCTTGAGTAGCTGGGGCTACAGATGAGTGCCATCATGCCAAGCTAATTTTTGTAATTTTAGTAGCAATGGGGTTTCACGATGTTGGCCAGGCTGGTCTTGAACTCCTGACCTCAAGTGATCCACCTTGGGCTCTCAAAGTGCTGGGATTACAGGTGTGAGCCACCGCACCCGGCCAGCTGTGATCCTGACAGCTGCTCCCAAGCTGTTGGCTCCTCCTCTCCTTTCTCTTTCTTATACACACACATTCTCCGAGAGCGAATGCAAATTGGTTCTTAGGGGGTGAAAAAAACCTTAATATTTTTATGTATAAAGCACTGATATCCACATGGTATATAAACAGATTTATAGTCTTATCTCTGGCGTTAAAATTTCTTGGGTGGAAGGGATGGTAATGAGGAAACACATGTGTCTAAAAAGGCTCCTGAGAGGAGCAATAGTTTTTAAAAAGATAGAGAACCCATTGCCTTATGCTGATGTGTTTGCTTCTGCAGTGTGGCCATTAAGGAAAGGCCTAGCTCAGGAACGTGGAAATCATTCTCTTATTGTCCCTGCTGCTGGCTGACCTCTTTCAAGTGTCTTTGCTTTGTCCTCCTTAACATGGAGCCGTGGGTGGCTGCAGCCCCACAGAAATGCTCTACAGGGTCGCCTCTGCTTCCCTCCACGAGCTCTCTGGAGCCACAGAGGAAAAAAAAGAAGCAACGATCATTACTGTATTTTTATAAAAAGAAACAGATTGAAGTGGAGCACAACATCTTCTACAAATTCTGGGAAGGCAAGGGCTGTCTGTTTTACTTTTTCTGTAAATAGGCCCTTAATAGAAACTATTTGTTGATGACATCAGCGGTGGAAAAAAGAGAAGTTGCAGCCGCCTCTTGGGAGTGGGGGTGTGTCTTACCTCGGCCCTGGTCACGATGATACGAATCAGTGTCTCCTCATCCGTCCCCACACCCTTCATCGACTTGTATAGACGTTCAGCAAAATAGCCCTCGCAGTCCCGGGCACATCTCACTAAACGGGATAAAGGAAAAGAGAATGTGAGGCTTTCACGTTTTGTGGAATGACGTGGGGACCCTCCCCTGCCAATGTCCCCTGGCTCGCCTTCAAGCTGACTGAACGGTGAGGCAGGTTTGGAAGGCACTGACTTGACACTGTTGTGAAATGAGATTCGGAAGATTCCCTGGTCAGAGCACCTGGAATCTTCAAGCAGAGCTCCTCCCTAGTCCCCTGAAGACTCTCCGGAGGAGAGCTGTGGCATCCTTGGGCCTTCCCAGCCACATCCATGGTTCTCGTTATTCCCCAGCAGAAATAACTTTCCCTATCTAAGTGCAATCTCTGGTGCTGTTGTAGGGTTCTGAAGGGAAACGGATTGGCCAGCAACCGTCTGGAATAAAACATCATCTTGACCATGTGTCCAGCGGGACAGCCGCCTGCTGTCCTTCTCAACAGCCTCCCCACCCTTTGTTTCTCCTTGCTGGGTTCTTTTTTTTGGTGAGCCTCATCTCTGAACCTTTTTCCAGGTTCCCCACGATCTTTTGGTTTACAGTCCGGGATGTGGACTTGATGAAATGTTTGATCTCTTTTAAAGATCAGTTACCTACGATGCTGCTATTTGCTCTTTCCTGGCCTCCCCTTGCCTTCCAGCTTTGATCTATCCACAGCTTAATGAAACAGGGTCTGTATTCATCAAGCAGCTGATCGGGTGCATCTCTTCTCCTGGGAATAAATCATTCCTTCCCCTCCTCCCAGGCTTATATGGATCCATCTTGACTAACAGGTTAGAGAAAAAAAAGATTTGCTCTTTAGGCTGTTAACATTTCTCTAGAACACTCGATGATGTTAGTGATTAACAGTAAGTGATTATTTCAGCATAAATGTGGGATGTGCAACCTGACTATGTCCCATAATGGGGCTGCTGTTGTCTAGGGGACCACCTGTGTGATTGATGCTTATGAGCAGGGGAGAGGAGAGGTGAGGGAAGCAGAGTTGAGGTTGGGGGCCAGTCTCCTGCTCCAGGCCATGTGGCAGCTGCCACGGTTACAATGGAAAAGAAAATCGCACTGGAAAAGAAAAAGTGTTTGGCCTCTTTCTCCTGAGGACGACCCAAAAGCTGCTGTATTGGTGGTTCAGGGAAAACTTACATGCTACTTTGGGGAGTGGCACATTGAGACTGACTGTGGTCCGCAGACAGTCTGAGCTAGTGAGCGCCACAAAGTTAAGATCCTCTTCCATGCAGCACGACTTAATGCGGGGATCCCTGTCTGCCTAAAGTCACCGTGTTCTGCTCCTGCACAGGGGTCTTCTTCTTGAACATTTTTTCTACCTGATATTTTGGGAAGAAAACTCTCAACATTTCTCTTGTCTGGAATCTATGCATGGGAAAAACCTCTGTTGTTAGCAGCAGCAGGAATCCCTGAAAAGGCTGGGCAGGGAATCCCTGAAAAGGCTGGGCACATCTGGAAAAGGATTCCAGATGTGGAATAAAACACCTTCTGGACACGGTGGCTCACACCTGTGATCCCAGCACTTTGGGAGGCCAAGGCGGGTGGATCACTTGAGGTCAGGAGTTCAAGACCAGCCTGGCCAACATGGTGAAACCCTGTCTCTAATAATACAAAAATTGGCCAGGCATATAATTCCAGCTACTCGGGAGGCTGAGGCATGAGAATCGCTTGAACCCGGGAGGCAGAGGTTGCAGTGAGCCAAGATTGTACCACTGCACTCTAGCCTGGGTGATAGAGTGAGACTGTGACTTGAAAAACAAAAAACAAAAGCAAAAAAAATCTCTTCACAGTGAGTGGCAGGAAGGGCAGCCAGTCCTGTGCTCCATATCTGGCTCCCCTTTGCCTTCAGAGCAAGTTCCTGAACTTGCTATGAGTATAACACAGTGATTTGGACAGCTTGTAAAAGTGTGGCTTTGGTTGGGCATGGTGGCTCACACCTGTAACCCCAGCATTTTGGGAGGTGGAGGTGGGTGGATCATGAGGTTGGGAGATTGGGACCATCCTGGCAAACACGGTGAAACCCCATCTGTACTAAAAATACAAAAAATTAGCTGGGCGTGGTGGTGCATGCCTATAGTCCCAGCTACTCGGGAGGCTGAGGCAGGAGATTTGCTTGAACTCAGGGGGCAGAGGTTATGGTGAGCTGAGATCGCGCCACTGCACTCCAGCCTGGTGTCAGAGCGAGACTCTGTCTCAAAAAAAAAAAAAAAGTGTGGCTTCCTGGGCTCCCTTCCTGAAGGTTCTCAAAGGGAACCTGGAGTGGGGCCCAGGAATCTGCATTGTAACAGATGGTTCTGAGGCGGGGGTCCCTGGACCTCACTTTGAGAAATGCTGCTCCAGAGGCTGCATGTGGTGGGAGTCATTTGGCCTCAGCCCCCTGCTCCTAGACGTTAGTCATAAACTGGCATAGCTATAAGTTAGCTGGGAGAGGGGTGGGAAGTGTCTAGAAAGCAGTCATGAACCCGTATTCTGTTATTTGTGTGGCTTATTCTCAAGGTCTTTTCTAATCACTTTGGTTTTCACTAGCACTGGAGTACAGCCCACTCTGGGAGGGTGTGGTCCCCAAACCCAGGGACTTGGCTTTTCCTTTATCTGTACCCGCTTTGCTCTTTGTTTTTTAATCTTTAACTTTAGCCTAATCTGTTGATTTGTTGTACCCACCAGCTTAAAATTCACCATAAGCTTTAAGTTCTTCGAAGAACAAGAACTGGTCTTATTTACCTCTTATCCCCACACCCAGCACAAACTCTGGGCCCAGGCAGGTGTTGGGTAAATGTTAAATCACTGAATAGTTGTAATACCATCTCCTGACTGTACTCTGGTGATTTCCCGATTCTCTGCACTGCAAGTACAGCATAGCAAGGACGTAGAGCCTCAGAACCAGGCCAGGAGTAGATCCTATTATCTACCTGAGACTCTTCTGAATTATGCCTAGTGTTCCATTATTGGAACAATAAGCGTGTGGGGGTTATTTATATCCTACTGCTCATGGTCATCGCCAAGGTCTAATTTTTCACACGTCTGCAATTCAAAAAATTGCAACCTCTGGCATAAACGGGTTAAGGCCCTAAGCACAGTTGCTTGAACCAGGGCTCTTATATGTACCCTGTGTGGGTCATAAACAACACCAGGGATTTTTAGGCCTTGGGATATCACAGCAGAGGTCTTGCTTATTGAATGCAAAATGAGGATGGATTAAAAAAAATCAATTGCTGACATTGTTCAAAAAACCCCCCAAAGAAACCAAACAAAAGAGTTTGGCAACTGGAGCACATTTTTTAACTCCCAGGGCTGCTTATTCAGTCCTTCCTCTTCTGAGGACAGGTCTCTCCATTGCTTCCGCCATTTGGGATGGTGCCCTGGATTCCTCACCACAGAAGCATGGACAATGGACAATGCCTTCATTCCAGGGCTTGCAGAAAGAAAAGAAGGAGCCTGCCAGACATAGCTCCATGCCCATCTCTCTGCTATTTCCTGCCTTTGGGCAACACCTGGGGTTTGGTTGGCACAATCAAGATCTGATCTCCGTCCCATCTCTTTCCAAACAGAATTCATTCTTTGAAAACATTGAAAGGAACCAAATGGAAGAGGAAAAACCTGTGAACCATCGGGCTGCCTGAAACTGGATAATGGTCCCAGGTTGTTGACAGGTGCCCTCAGGGACCCATGGTCTTAGTGGGTGATATGGTGTGGCTGTGTCCCCACCCAAATCTCATCTTCAATTGTAGCTCCCACAATTCCCGCATGTTGTGGGAGGGACTCAGTGGGAGATAATTCAATCATGGGGGTGGTTTCCCCTCATACTGTTCTCGTGGTAGTGAATAAGTCTCACGAGATCTGATTATTTTATAAGGGGTTTCCCCTTTCACTTGAGTCTTATTCTGTCTTGTCTGCCATCATGTAAGACGTGCCTTCTGTCTTCTGCCATGATTGTGAGGTCTCCCCAGTCACATGGAACTGTGAGTCCATTAAACGTCTTTTTCTTTGTAAATTACCCCGTCTTGGGTGTGTCTTTATCAGCAGCATGAAAACGGATTAATACAGCAGGACTGCAATGGCTGCTATGGTGTACCACTCAGCTGCCCTATTCAGGATTGAGGCAGTCATTCACAGCTGAGTCCCTCCCCAGGAATCTCCCTCCAAGGGAGAAGCTGGCTTGCCCAAAGTTGCACATATTCCCCCGGTACAGCCAGTGTCCCATGACTGGTTGATGTGAGATGCAAAAGCCTGGGCCCCTTGCTCCACTTTGGACATCCCAGCTTCAGAGCTTCCTGTGGGACCAGCAAAGCCCCTGTTGCAACTATGTCACAGTCACTCTCCCTCTTGCTCAGTGCTTAGATGTTTTGACACCCAAAAGCTGTTCCCTCAAATCTTCCTACACACAAACCTCTGCGTCTGGTTCCAGGCAGCCCAACCTAAGACAAGAACTCTCCTAATTTACTTTACCAAGAGTCAAATAGGCCTTCTGCAAATCTCCTGATGTTTCTTCTTCAATGGCTTCTTCTATGTCTTTGCCAATGAGCTGCAGAGAAAACCAAAATCAGATGTTATTCCAGGTTTGCCTTTGACCTTGGCACTCTTGGGGTTGTTCTATTATAAAAAGCACTAAATGTTTCCAGATTTAGTCCTGTGGCTTCAGGGAACTCCTATCCCGACTCTTGCCTTGTAGGATTGGGGTGTTTGCCAACCATTCGAGAGGGGGCTCTCTTTGCTGAGGAGTCAATCTAGATATGATTCCTAATGGACTTGACTCTAGTCAGTGCCACTCCCTCAACCTCAATTTCCTCATCTGTAAAACCTGAGAGTGGAGAAACAGTTAATATACTATAATCATAGACATTCTTTACACTGACGTGTAGTTTAGTTCTAATGTCTTCTTCACCGTTTCCAGTTTCAATTTCCCCAGAGGCTGTGGTTATGATCATCTTCCCTGCACCTCCATCTTCTCTCTTGCCTTGGAACCAGGGACTTAGTCCCGGTTGGGTGAAATAAGTAGGGATGGTGAAGTTCATGATAACAGCTTGATCTAAAGTTCCTGATAGGGTCTGCAAGGGCTAGAAATCGGGGCGGGGGGGGGCTGACCACATCAAAATGCCACTTGTCTTTACTCTGGGGTGATTCCAAATGATGCTATATTCACCACTGGCTCACATATCGTTCTACACAGCATTACACATTAGGTTTGTTTCTAAATATTTACAGAAGCTGAAGCTCAGAGTAAATTGTGACTATCCTTAATACAAATACTGCCTGGGCCAAGCTCAGGGCAGGCACATAAAGAGAAAGGAGAATGCTTTGCTGGGTGTGGAGAAATGCAATTAAGCACCAGAAATACTGAAACTTCCTTCTTAGAAAATATCTTTTGAGCATATGACACAATTGATTCCATAAATAATTGAGGTCTTTGAGTATGCACCAGTGGAGTTTATGTAGTTTATTTTGAAGACACAGGTAAACAAAATGTTCTTTGTAATGTAAGCGCAATATATGTGGGGGAGGACCTGTGTCCAGATTTAATGAAGCCCTGTCACTGGATCTCCTAGTCATTGTTTGCATATCTGGAGGCCTTGGTGTGTGGCAATAGAAACCAGATTAGAAGAGTGGGGGAACTGTCCCTTCCTTAGCTGCCCCCAGTCTTTCTTGGGTTTGATGTGGGAGTCATTATTTTGGAAGGGACTGGTATCCCTTTCCCAGAAACAAGGTTCTTGTTCTGTAGACTGAGATCATACTTCAAGAGAACATTTTGTTCACACAGGTCTTGTTTACTTTAAAAAATCCTCACATTAAACCATTTTCCATTTCTATTGTTAATACCAGGCTAGAACAGGGATTTTAAATTTTCTGTAGAATCTCAGCCTACAAAACAAATGAAAGCAGAAAGCAGAGCTGTGGTGGGAAGCGGGAGGTGGGCTCCTTTCCCTAGCCTTTGGCATCAATACCATGTTTTTGCCCTCACAGGTTTTTTCCTTGCACAACTCCAGGAGGCGCTATTCATATACTACAACAAGAAGGTACTTCTCTGTCTGCTTCCTGCGCCACCCCACTCCTGGTAGCTGCTGAGGCAGCTCCGTGGGACACAATCTGAAACAATGGTCTGGCCCAAGCTCTTGGGACTGTACTTTGCATACTTCTCACTTTAGTTTCTGGAACATGATTCTTAGGGGCTCTTTGTATAGGAGCAGGTTTTCTGATCTCAGTAGAAAAACACATTATGAGGGTAGATTCCAAATAAGTCTCTAAGACTCTAGTTAGACAGGTAGCAATGCCTGTCGGGAGGTTATTAGAAGAGCAGGAGAGATATTTCTTTTTTTAAAATTGGTTGCCCCAAATGGAAGGCATGCTGACAACAGAGTCCTATGCACTCTGGCTTTGACTATAGCAGTTAGAGGCTGAAGCCTCTGGCATGGGCTGAGGAACACATACAAGGGAGGAGCAAGGGGCAAGGCAGGGGGTGGGGAGGCAGCAAAGTGGGCTACGGGTGTGCGTACCTACTGTTTATACTGAGCCCTGTTCAGGGACTTTACTTTGGCTTTATAACTGTATGAGTCTTTCATATTTGGTGACATTAGGGGCTGTAATAGTCTTGCATGACGCAGCAGTTTGGGAAACTCTGTTGCTTGGGGGATTGCTGAGAGTGTCAGAAGTTAAGACTCAGGCTTAGAGCAAAATAAATGGCAAAACTCTGAGTTTTTGTGCCAAAAATTAAAATTCAACCCTAAGCCAGGACCACTCAGGCCACATAAGAAACTCCAGATGCTGATCTCAGACTAGCATCTCTGTGCTTTTGGTCAGAAGCCATCAGAAAACTCATAGAACCAGGGTCTAAGAGCAGACTGAACTCTAAAAACATCAGCAATAAATACCAAGATGAATGATGCTTGAGCAAGGCTTTTGAAATGGATGAATAGATAACATTTTAGAGCTGGTTTCATGTAATGAATCATGAAATCCATAGATTACCTTATTGTACATTTAAGCTTTCGCTCTGATTTATGGCATTGTTTGTTCACCCAGGGAGACTCCTGACAATTGCTAATGTTTATTGAATGCCTGCTGCCTGCCAGGTACTAAGTGCTTATTTCTGTTAACTCATTTAATCCTTATTAACCCTATGAAGTAGGTACTGTTATCCCTATTTTACAGTTTGGGTAACTGAGGCACAGAACTCTTAATAACTTGCACAAGAGCCATACAGCTATAGCCTAAAATGGACTTCTTAAATTATAATATACATTAAAATCACCTGGAACACCTGCTCTAACACAGATGGTAAGACCCCAGCCCCATGGAATCTGATTCAACAGGTCTGATAGGGACTGAGAATTCTCATAACAAATTTTCAAGTGATGCTGCTGCTGCTGTTTCAGGATCAACTTGGAGATATTAGCCTGGAGAGTGTACTTTCAGGTAGTCAGTTCATACACACACACATGCATGTACTCAGCGACTTCATCTGTGGTCTCCATAGTGTGGAAAGAGGATCTCAGTCATAGAGAAGTCCTCCAGCTCAGAGGCTACGCAGCTCCAGGAACAAGAGATCAGGGGAGTGCAGGTCAGCTGTCTTTGATCATGACTCTGGGCACGATTTGAAAGCAGTGGGCCCTAAAGGCTTATATACAGTCATGATAAAATTTCAAAGCTTTATTGTCTTTTTATCTGCTGGCAACTCGTGGGAAATGCAACTTGGAGTGAGGAGCGGCCAGCTTCAGCTGAGGTAGGAGCTCAGGCTGGGGATTCTTGGAGTTCTCATCCACTCTCTGCTACCGACTTGCTGTGTGGTCCTGATAAGTTACAGATGGTTCCTCATTCAACAGACTTTCCTTGTCCAGCAGTTGTGGGTCACAATAGCTGTTCAGCCTACGTTGTAGTTATGGTGTTGTTGTGAAATTGAAAGAGACACATGACATAGAAGTGCTTTGAATAGGTAAAAGCACTACACATATAAAATAGGATGCCAAAAAAAAAAATCTGATATTCTACTCCAGGCCTTCTGCAATTAAAGACTGCTTTTCAGGGAAGGACTTACTGCTAAGTACCTTGAAATAACTAACTCACCTTGTGGGCTGAAATTTATCATGGGATTAAAAAATAATTTATGTGCATCTTTTCAGGAGCCTGTCTTTGAGATACATCATATCTGTCTTGACAATGGTAGGCACCGTTAGCCAACTGCAAACTGCAGTAATAATAGCAAATATTTGTATGCTTGTCACATGCCAGCTACTGTTCTGAGTCTTTTTTTAAGATGGAGTCTTGCTCTGTTGCCCAGGCTGGAGTGCAGTGGCACCATCTCAGCTCACTGCAACCTCCGCCTCCTGGGTTCAAGCAATTATCTGTCTCAGCCTCCCGAGTAGCTGGAATTACAGGTGCCCGCCACCACAGCTGGTTAATTGTTGTATTTTTAATAGAAACAGAGTTTAACCAGCTTGGCCAGGCTGGTCTTGAACTCCTGGCCTCGTGATCCTCCCCTCCTTGGCCTTTTAAAGTACTGGGATTACAGGCATGAGCCACTGTTCCTGGCTTGTTCTGAGTCTTTATCTTATTTAACCTTAAAATCACTCTGAGGGTGTGAATATGACGTTCATGGTCCCTGTTTTACAAAAGAGGATGGAGAGATTTGGTCACTTGCCAGTGGTAGACCCAGGATTTGCACCTGGGCTCTTGGACTCTAGAGCTTTGCCGCTGGATGGGACGCTTGCTTCCCTGGCCTCTGTCGTGAAGCCAGTTTCCAGCTTGGGTACTGCATCTGGGTCTAGACAATTCTTTGGGGATTCTTTGTCCCGTGCACTGTTCAGCAGCATCCTGGGCCTCTGTTCACTAGATGCTAGGGCCACCACCCCCAGCTGTGACAACTTCAAATCATTCTAGACATTATCAAATATTCCCGGGGTAGGAAAATCACCCCCAATTGAGATCCACTGTTGTAAAGGATCCCCAATTCTTTATTGCAGATGTTGGCTTCTTTGGGAAATAAGACACTTTCAGAGTGAACTCTTCTGCCCCAATACTTTATTACTTACAATCTGATAGGCTTGAAAGGTGGCTCTTAACTGCTTATAGCTCCTCTTGGCCAGGACTTCATTGAAGGCAAGCTCATCCGTGCCCCAGCGGCCTTCCCCTGCCTCAAGGGTCAAATTACAAACATTTTGAAAAAGGCTTTTGTGAAAAGACTGATTATACAGTGCTGTGACCAGGCCTCACTTACAGGAAATTATAAACCATGCACTGAACAGAAGTCAAATGGACTAAGCACTTTCAGCTTCCAACCCACAAATATATTTCGCATACTTATTTATATTGTTTATACCATTCTTTGCTCCAAAACGGATCTGATGTGGTCAACCCCAGGGTATAAGAATAGGAACCTTTCATTTAGATTCATGGAGACTCTATATGTGATCTATAAAGATCTAAGCGTATCTTTGTTTCTTAAAGGTCATACTTATTTCCCAAGTAACTCCTCTTTGAATGAAATAAACATTAGTTGAAAATAATGCTAATAAATTAAAAAAAGAATTTTCAGAGACTGGCATGTCTGTGCACATACATCGTACAGATCTTTGGCGTCCTGGCCAGCTAGATCTTTGTCCACGTCATCTTCTTCATCGCGATTAGCCTAGAAAAATCGACACATTGTTATTAACTTGCATTCCTGCTTGAGCACAGAAAACAGAAAGATAAAGTCCTGGAGAAAGAGGTGAGTTCTTTCTCAGCTCAGCTCGGTTCAGCCTGGCAAGGAGGCGACACCTGCTCTTTGCTGCCATCTTTTGGGCTCAACGGATAAACAGAGTAGCTTCTGTGGCAACACGGTTTTTTGCCTTTTATTTTGGAGAAACCAGAGTCACCCACAAACCCCACTGACCTCTGAGCAGACTGAGTGCGATCTCTGAGTTCCCTAGAGTGAGTCCATCGGAAAGTAAGTCGTCTTCGTTTCAAAGCATCAGATTTCACCACTCAAGGTCCCAGTGCTAAAGAACCCTGACAGTTGGTCATGGAAGTCTAACTTGAGCCCTTTGTGGTGGGCAGAATTCTAAGATGACCCAATGGCCCGCATTCTTGCATCATCCCCTTCCCTTGAGTGTGGGTGAGAGCTATGAAGGTGAAGAGATGTCACTGCTGTGATTGTGTTATGTTCAATGGCAAAGGGGAATTTTGCAGATATAATTCAGGTCTCAAACCGGTCGAGTTTATCAAAAGGGAGATTATCCTTGGTCAGCCTGACCCAATCGAGTGAGCTCTTCTTGAAAGGTCAGAGATGGAAGAAGTCAGAAACGAGCTGCTGCTGGAGTGGAAGAAACCAAACAGCCACGTGGTGCTCTGCCTTGGGGGACCATGTGACAGGAAGCTGCCAGCGGTCTCTAGGACATGATAGTAGCTTCTGGTCAACAGCAAGAAAATGGGGACATCAGGGACACAGCCATAAGAAAATGAATTCTGCTCACAACTAATGAGCCTCAGATGAGATGGGAGCCCTGGCCCACACCTTGATTTCAGCCTGTTGAGACCCTGACCAAAGGACTCAGAGAAACCAAGATATTACTCAGCTGGACCTCCAACATACTACTTGGACTCCTGTCTACGTCGTTTTGAGGTGCTAAGTTTGGTGGCAGTTGGTTATGCAGCAAGAGAAAACTTAAAACACCTTTCCTGCTACAGCGGAAGCCTCTCGCTTCTGTTCTCTGCTGTCCATCTATCCCATTGGGAGAAACAAAACAGAGAAAACGCACAGCGCTCATAAAGATGTGTGTGTCCATGAGAATACAGATGTGTCTGTCTGGAGGTCCTGGTGGGGAGGGGGGGTGTGTCCCAGCAGGGCCAATTCTGAAAGCTCTGATTTCCTGGCTGAGTTTCTTGCTGTAGTTCTTACAGGCCTAGGCTCCGGTGAATCCTGGGAGTAACTGCAGAGTTGTGTAGTGGGAGTGCCCCGCTTGGGGTCAGACGGCCTGGCTCTTGCTTTGGGCTGTGTCTTACTGGCTGCATGAACCAGGGCAGGTTCCCCACCCTCTCATGGCCAACATTTCCTCCTGGGCAAAATGAGAAAGTGATGCTTAATGAGCTGATTTGTATCCAAAAAGGAATTGTAAACTGCAAATGATTAGGCAGATTGTTTTTATGGAAGAAATCCCAATTGGATATAATTTCACCAGAGCTGGGCCGATGGAGCATGGGTTGACAGTCCTTAGATAACATTTTTAATAAAAGAAAGAAATGTTTATCTACGTTACCCTTTTCATCATGGTGCCACGTTGCCAAGGATTCTTTCCTAAGATGATAAAATAGGTGATATCTCTTTACTCTTACCTGTAGCAGGGACACCAGGATATTTTTTAGGTTTCCACTTGTATCACCTTTGACATCTGATTCGAGGCTCCTGTCAAATACTTCGAAGGAAGTAAAAAAGGAGGGAAGAAAGCAGATGATTTAGTTTCCCAGAGGTATTTTGAAAGAAACATACTTTATCCAAAGCCAGGATGAAAGGTCACTTACGCCTTTGGTAGGCCTCTTTTATGGCGATGATTTCCTAGGGAAGGTAATTTAAAAAAAATCAATACTCCAAGGAGGGATTAATCAATAAGAGACACCAAGACATACAGAGAGAAGAGGCGGGAGACTGTCTGGACACAGGATGCCTTCATGACTTCCTCTTAAGACAATCATTCCTATAGGTCCAGGGCGCAGGCCTGGAGCGAATCCCTGGGGATGTGAAGGGCCTCTCTCTGTGCAAATATCTCAAACACACAAGTAACAAATGCATACATTCTCCTTTGTTAAAAGTGAAATGTTTATAGCTAGGCTAACACCTTCTTTCACCACCTCCTCACCTGGTCTCCCTCTCTCATCCCCATCCAGGTAACCCATGTCAGAAGTTCAGTGTGCATCAGAAAGATAGCTTTTTTTTTGCATTTGTATACATATATATGTGTTATTGAAAACAGAATTGTATAGGTGTCGTGTGTTTAGCAGGTGGAATACTGTACCTATCATTCTTTGACTTATTTTTTCTCTCAATAATAACATCCTGGAGATCTAGCTGTGCTTGGACATGGATAGTCACCTAGAGTTTTTTAAAGGGACACAAGATGTTCCATACCACAATAAGCTACAGTTTGCTTAGCCAACCTCCTATGGATGGATGCTTAGGTCATTTCCAAGTGTTCTCTCCTTCAAACAAGGCTTCATTCAGTCACCAACTGGCTGTGTGCAGGAGTGCTAGTTTCTCTTGAGGGTGTGTTCTGGGAGGAACTGCTTTATATTTCAGTGTCTGGTGCCAAAGGGCACACCTTAGGTGCTGCCTCAGTTTACACTTGAATCAGCAGCATGTAAGAGCAGGCTTCCCGCTGCCCTCCCCACCCCGCCCCCCCAAGCTGGTTAAAATGAAAGGCATGTGGGACAGAGCGGGAGCCTCGCTGCTGCGCTCTTGGGTGGAGGGAGGGGCAGGCCAGGTCCCCGAGAGCCCCATCACTTGTGCTTATGCAGCTCCCTCCCCTTTCTCTTTCCAACCCACGACCAGGATCTGCCTGAACCTGGCACCTGCTCTCTGGATTTTTCTTCTCATTCCATCAAATCTATTTGATTGAAAGAGAGGCCTTACTGATTGGTTGAAGTCAGGACCTTAAAGAACTTGGATGAGGGAGAAAAAGCTATGGTCAAATAAGATAAGAAAAATATACATGGATATCTTTTTTGAGACAGAGTCTCTCTCTGTTGCCTAGGCTGGAGTGCAGTGGTGTGACCTTGGCTCGCTGCAATATCTGCCTCCCGGGTTCAAGTGATTCTCCTGCCTCAGCCTCCCAAGTAGCTGGGATTTCAGGTGCATGCCACCGCATCTGGCTAATTTTTGTATTTTTAGTAGAGGCGAGGTTTCATCATGTTGGCCAGGCTGGTCTCAAACTCTGCCTGACCTCAAGTGATCTGCCTGCCTCGGCCTCCCAAAGTGTTGAGATTACAGGCGTGAGCCACTGCACCCGGCCTGAAAAATATTATTGAAATTAACCTTTACCCAAAGGCAGCTGCTGACCACCCTGGCATTAGCTGCCTCCCTGCTGGGACCTCAGTGCTTCTGGGGAGGGTGGATGCTGAGTGGGGGAAGTTGGTGCCACTTGGCCTCGACTCACACTGCGGGGGGGGGGTGGGGGGGCACGCCTGTGTTAACCCTCCTCCAAAGCACCATCCCAACCTGAGCCTCCTTGAAATGGGGGATTTTTTATTATCTTTTGGGGAGAAAAGAAATCCAGGGATGCTCTGGAAAAGGTTTGCAGCTGTAGCCTGGACCCCAGCAGCCCTTTGGGAAAAGCAGCTGAGCAGCGTGAGCGGGGCCCAGCACCCAGGCCTTCTCCAGCCATTTTCGCGTCAGGGCGCTGTTTCCATTTAGCCTGCTGTCTGCACCAACCTCTACATTTACTTCCTGCTGAGAGGCCTCAAGAATGTTGGGCTCTTCTGGCATTTTCCTTGCTGGGCTGCCCCATTCCGCTGTCACGTGTGGGAGCTGAAGAAGGAGGGGTCTCTCCTATGAATTATTCATGGACCCTCTTGACTCTTGATGAATCCCTTGGTTCTCCTAGCTTCTGGAGCCAGAGACAAAGAGGCCTCCACTGGGCCTCAACAGATGCTCTCTTCAGCCCCTGAAAGGGTGGCATGTGCTTGAGGGACATGCCTTTGTCTGATGACAGAAGGACACAACCCTTCAGGGTAGTGCTGGCAGCCACTGGGGTGTTCACTGGCATCCCCCAGTGCCACTCCCCTCTCTTCCTCATCATAGTCTATTTTGTACCCTATGCTAGGTGCCAGGTGACAGCCATGGCCCAGGCAGTGACACAGACATGCTTGGGCTGCTTGTTGATTTTTCATGCCGGAAGAGCCACAAAGTCAGGCTGGTTAGGGGAAAGTAGAATTGTGCCTCCTGCATTTAAAAGCATTAGTTTAGAAAAGCTGAAGCTCACTGGACGTAGCTTTTCTGGAAAGATCTATTCTGTCAAGGGGCAGCAACCCCAAGACTGACGTCTGGAAGACTGGAAGAGATGTCCTCCCACATGGACCAAGCACACACATTTCTGCCTGGACACCTGCTCACTCCATGGATAGAATGCTGGGAAGTAGGGTCCCTTCTGGGGGCTGCATCCATCTCTACTGGGTGTGTGATGCTGCCTTGCGGGCTCAGCTGGGACTGACCTTATTGGTCCTCGTGCACAGGACCTCAATGAGCACAGACTCATCTGTGCCCAGACCTTTCATAGCCTTCTGCAGCTGCCGGGCGGCGTACTCGCTGGGGCGGTCCAGAAGGGCCAAGGCTGTCTTCTCGAAATTTCCACTCAGCTCACTCTTGAGTACCTCCTCCAGGTCCTGCAGGAAGACAGTGAGAGACCTGCTGGGAACGGCCCAGGAGGAGAGGGGCAGGTATCTGTTTGCACTATTGCAAGTACTTAGGGTTGACAAGATAGATGCTGTGGATGTGTGGAGAGTGATCTAGCACATGCCACCTGCTCTCAGCTGCCCATCCACCTACCCCTGGGGCTGGCAGAGTGGTGGAGACGAGCTCCCTGCTCAGGGCTGGAGACCTCACAGATGAATCACAATAATAACAGTATCTGTGGAAAGTTTGAGAGCTCAGAGAGCTTTTTCAGCCAATCCTCAAGAGCACTGAAAAGCCCTCAAGATCTGTTGAACCTCAGAAGATGAAGAATTTTCCCCAACTATTCAGTTAGGAAGGACTGAAGTACAGGACTGTTATCTCTAGGAGGACCAAAGAATTTCTCATCCAAATTGGGATGCTTTTCAGTGTGAAAGGGGGCACTATTAGCAATTGCAGAGGACAACAGGAATAAAGAGGATTGTCGTGGAAAAACCAATAGCCTGTACCATCACTCCAGTTGTCTTGCTAAATCCTGGAAGAGACACATATGAGGAAGAACGCAGGTATGTAGAAGGGGAAGTGCATGGAATTCTTACTGGCATCTGCTTATTCTTTTTTTGAGACAGGGTCTCACTGTGTCACCCAGGCTGGAGTGCATGGCGCAATCATGGCTGACTGCAGCCTCTACCTCCTGGGCTCAGATAATCCTCCCGTCTCCTCCTTTCAAGTAGCTGAGACTACAGGTGCACACTACCATGCTCAGCTAATTTTTAAAAATTTTTGTGTAGAGATGGGGTTTTGCCATATTGCCCAGGCTAATCCCAAACTCCTAGGCTCAAGTGATTCTCTCACCTCAGCCTCTCAAAGTGCTAGAATTATAGGTGTGAGCCACCACGACCCCCAGCCTGGCATCTTTTCTGACAAGTGAGCTAACTCCCTTCTTCCTATCTCCCTCTGACAACGTGGTTTAACAGGGGAAATGGGCTGGGCGTGGTGGCTCACGCCTGTAATCCCAGCACTTTGGGAGGCTGAGGTGGGGGGATCATGAGGTCAAGAGATGGAGACCATCCTGGCCAATATGGTGAAACACCGTCTCTACTAAAAATATAAAAATTAGCTGGGCATGGTGGTGCACACCTGTAGTCCCAGCTACTCGGGAGGCTGAGGCAGGAGAATCATTTGAACCTGGGAGGCAGAGGTTGCAGTGAGCTGAGATCGTGCCACTGCACTCCAGCCTGGCAACAGAGCAAGACTCCGTCTCAGAAAAAACAAAAACAGGGGAAATGGTAAAAGATGGGCATCAGCCTACCTAGAGTAGTTAATGTCCCAAGTTAAACAAAAAACCTTCACGTAGAGCGACAGCCCAGGGTGGCTCAGATTGGAGGCCCATAGACCAGCTGGCATTTCAAGGACACAAACTATAGCATAGGGTGGGCAGCCCCCCAGCAGTGTGGCATGGTGACAGAGAACACAGCCACAGTAGCTTTGTGACCTTGGAAATGTACTGAATTCCACCAACTGCCAGTTTTCAGCTCTGGAAAATGGAGACAGTGCAAGACTGACCTCGCAGGTTGTTGGGAGAAGTAAATGTGACAATCCTTGTAAATACCGAGCACAGTGCCTGGCACATTCTAAATGGCCAACAAATGCTTATTATTATTAACCTCCCATGCTGAAAAAAAGGTTTTCTAAGTGGAGGCAAATCAACTATTTCTCAAATGAAGCTCTGAGCTTTTGGCCTGAGAGAAAAACCCGGAATATTTTTGTCCAAAGCCCTGGGATCTGCAGTCCTAAAAGGGGGGTGTAATATGATGCCTCCGCCCCAGAGTGGCCGCGCCGGCCAACATCTCATCTTGTGAAGGCAGGTCTGAGGTCAGTTCTCTATGATGTGGAGCCATATAAAAACTGGAAATATGTTTTCAAGCCAGGTCGGCATTCCATACAGCTGCAGAGAAGAGAAGTCCCAGCTTCCCACTCTTACAAGCCACAGGCATAAAAATACATGCTGTGTGCTTACATTCTGTCTGGACAGAGAAGCAGGCTCAGGAGAGCTCAGCTCTAGTCCTGGTTTTCCTGCTAACTCTGTGTTACCATGGGATGGTTATTCTCTTTGGAAGTCAACTGACTCAGGGTTTAGACTGGATCATATCATCTTCTAGCTTCGTGATGTTGGGATTCTAGATCATCTCTTTGGCAGTCTCAGCTCTCTGAAACACAGCTGAGAACTAGACAGTAAGCAAACAATTGGCAAATGAAGTATCACAAATTTTGTGCTAGAACATGCCCATTTAAATTTTATTATTATTATTTTTTGATACTAAAAATACAAATGGGATGGGGTTTCACTCTTGTTGCTCAGGCTGGAGTGCAGTGGTATGATCTCAGCTCACCACAACCTTCACTTCCTGGGTTCAAGTGGTACTCCTGCCTCAGCCTCCCGAGTAGCTAGGATTACAGATGCCCACCACCACGCCCAGCTAATTTTGTATTTTTAGTAGAGATGGGGTTTCTCCATGTTGGTCAGGCTGGTCTTGAACTCCTGACCTCAAGGGATCTGCCCACCTTGGCCTCCCAAAGTGCTGGGATTACAGGCGTAAGCCACCACGCTGGCCCCATTTAAGTTTTAACAGGATCCCTAGGCTTTCACTTTGAACCCGTTTACTCTTCTTTAGACTAAAGATTAAGAAGCATTGTATCTGAGTTTTCTTTCTCTTTTTCTTTCTTTCTTTCTTTCTTTCTTTCTTTCTTTCTTTCTCTTTCTTTCTTTCTTTCTTTCTTTCTTTCTTTCTTTCTCTCTCTCTCTCTCTGCCCCCCTCCCTCCTTCCCTCCCTCCCTCCCCTCCTTCCTTCCTTCCATCCAGCTGTCTTTCTTTCATTTCCTTTCATTCCTTCACTTCTTTTCCTTCCTCCCCTTCTATCTTTCTCTCTTTTTCTTTTCTTTTCTTTCTTTCCTTTCCACAGGGTCTCACTCTGTCACCCAGAATGGAGTGCAGTGGTGCAATCATAGCTTATTGCAACCTCGACTTCTTAGGCTTAAGCAATCCTCTGGCCTCAGCCTCCTGAGTACCAGGGACTACAGGCACACACCACCACGCCCAGCTAATTTTTAATTTTTGGTAGAGATGAGGGTCTCAACTGGTCTCAAACTCCTGGGCTCAAGCAATCCTGCCTCGGCCTCCCAAAGTGTTGGGATTACAGATGTGAGCCACCCTGCCTGGCCTGACTTTTCATATTGGTAAGATGAATGTGTCTTGGGAGGCTACTGGAGTTAGGGATGTTGACAGGGATAAAAGTTCAGCTTCAGGCCAGGTGCAGTGGCTCACATCTGTAATCCCAGCACTTTGGAAGGCCGAGGTGGGCAGATCATGAGGTCAGGAGTTCAAGACCAGCCTGGCTAACATGGTGAAACCTTGTCTCTACTAAAAATACATAAATTAGCCAGACATGGTGGCATGCGCCTGTAATCCCAGCTACTCAGGAAGCTGAGGCAGGAGAATCACTTGAACCCAGGAGGCAGAGGTGGCAGTGAGCCAAAATCACGCCACTGCACTCCAGCTTGGGCGAAAGAGTGAGGCTCAGTCTGAAAAAAAAAAAAATCAGCTTCATCCATTTAATTAAATGTAATTGAACTGAAGATGCACTTACTTTCATCAAAAATTATGTTGACGAGCCTAACAGTAAGGAGAGAAGGAGAAAAAGTACAAAAGCACAGCCATTGGGGCCATTTAGTGTGTGTGTAAATAGCTCTACTTATGGGTATTTGGGTCCTTCAGGAATGGACACTGTTCTTGAAGTCAGAAGACTTGGGTGTGAGACTTGGATGTGAGTCCTGGTTCTTTTTTTTTTCTTTTTTTTTGTTAGGTGTGTGATTTTCCATAAGTCATTTATTCATATAAGCTTTACTTTTCCTGTCTGTAAAATGGAAACAATCATAGCTATCATAGCTTTTCAGTACTGGTACATGCTGGCATTATCTTGACTGATTCTCCCAGCAACCTGAGAAGGTAGCTAAGTTATTATCTTCATTCTATCCATGAAAAGACCAAGGCCTGAAGCAATTGTTACCTGCTCAATATCAAATAAATAGGAAAACCCATCTCCATCTTTCTAGATATCTATTTTTATATATATAGTGATTGAAATGGTAAAGGTTTGATAAATATAAATGAGAATACCGCATAATAATTGATATTCATTTTGCATAATAATAATTCTAATGCCATTGAAAAAAGGTTGTGTCCATTATATTAATAAAGAAATAAGAAAGCCTATTGCATAACTGAAGACTTCTCTATTTAACAATATTTTCAACAATAGCAAGAATGAAAGAAAAGAGAGAAAATGTAAAGAAAAAAAGGTGTTGATAGCTTAATGAAATGGAGGGTTTTTTTTTCAGTTTTCTGTAACAATCACGTATGAAAAATTCCTTTAAAAAGACCCACCTGTGGAAACTGATTTTCAAATTACTGATCTATCTACATATATACAATTAGTCCAAATTAAGTGAAAAAAAGACTAGGGTCTTAATAGAAAAATGAAGTCAATTTAAGAAATAATGAGTTTAAGAGTATTGATTTTACAGACTATTAAGTTAACAGAGCAATTTCAGTTTTTCTGAACTTCATTAACGCTTTTAAGTGGTTATTTCAGTTTTCCTCCTGGGCTGACTTGATAAAGTGATAAAGATATTCTGCGTGGCTGTGGGGATGTGGGGAAGCCGAGACGGCCCAGGCCCCGGCTGGGTGTGCGTTTGCTCACCGCCCCTGGAATCACCTTGCCATACGTTGCCTTGTACTTTTGCTTGATTTGTTGCCTCTCCTCTGATGTCCTGCCCGACAAGATTTCAATGATAGCTGCTTCATTGGTTCCTAAAATACAGGAGAAACAAACAAAGCCACAGTGAACAAGAAATAAGATGGAAGTTTATTTTAGTCCTGGTGAGGAAGCCAGGACTCACAGCTTAAAGGTGGCTGGAGGCGTCTATGGAACCAAATGGACCCTCAGCGCTGATGCCTTGTATTGCAAACTGGATTCTTTTCACTCACTTAGACAAACAGCCATTGAGGCCTCACAGCGCATGGCACACAGTGCTAGGTGTCGCTGTGGAAAGAGAAATGAGTATGGCCGCTTCCCTAATTTTATTCCTAGGGAAATGGAAACATATGTCCATACAACACTTGTATGTGAACGTTCATAGGAGCATTACTCATAATAGCGCAAAAGTAGAAACGACCCCAATGTTCATCACCTGAAGAATGAATAAACAAAATGTGGAGTCTCCAAACAATGGAATGTTATTTGGCCAGAAAAAGGAATACATTACTGACAGATGTTATAATACGCATGAACCTGGAACACGTGGTGCTAAGTGAAAGAAGTCAATCATCGCAGATCACGTGCTATATAATTCCATTCATAGGAAAGTCCAGAATAGGAGACTATCCAGAGGCTGGAAGTATACTAGTGGCTAGGGGTGGGTGGACTGCCTAGGGGGATGGTAGCTGGAGTCCAGGGCCTGATAAAAATGTTCTAAAATCGACTATGGTGGTGGTTGCATGTGTCTGTGAGTATAACAAAAACTGTTGAATTAAACACTTTAAAGGGTGAATTATATGGTGCATGAATTATATCTCAATAAAACTGTTAAACACCAAGGAAAAGTATGGGCTGTTCCTTGACCTCTGGGTGCTTACAATTGCATGAACAAGATTGAGATACAGGCTCAAATTCTTACAATATTAATCCCACCCATGTACTTGTTAATTTCAGGAGAGAAGTCCTGATTGAAACCATGAAGAAGGAGTGCCCCTTTTAGCTCCTGTTACCTCTGAATTATGCTATTTTTTAAAAAGATTGTTCCCTGATGCTCAAAGTAATGCAAGCTCATGGCAGCAATTTGATCAGTACTAAAAACTATAGTGAAAAAGAAGGGGAGAAAATCCTTGTTTGAACCAGGAACCAGGATCGGAAAGATGACCCAGGTACTGCCAGTGTGGGAACGAGAAGGACTGTTTTAACATCAAACCCTACGTTAGATTTCTTCAGACTGGATTCAGATCATGGCGCCACCCTGTACAGGCTGCATGACACTGGATTTGCCTTGCTAAGTCTCAGTTTTCCCACCTGTAAGATGGGGGTAATAGTACACAAGGCTATTGTGAGAATGAAATGTGAGGATCCAAATATGGGTCCAGTCCGTAGTGGTCCTAAGAGTGCACCTGGGAAAGCCGGGATACCAGGGGATGTAAATGACCAGGTGCTTGGCACTGCCTCACATGCACAGGGCTTGCACAGGGACCAGCCTCCATGAATTGCTTGCCCCAGTGACTGAGCTCACTGGGATCAAGGCACAGCACTCAGCAGTCACAGGAGCTGGAGGAAGCGTCAGAGGCCATCTAGTGCAAGCTCTTATTTACAGATGAGGAAGCTGAGGCACAACACAGAGCCTCTTCTCCGTTCCTGCGTGTACTTGACCATTCTGCAGCATTTGAATTCTGCAGCTGGGAATTCTTTTTTTTGAGACAAGGTCTGGCTATGTCACCCAGGCCAGAGCGTAGTGGCATGATCACTGCAATCTCCGCCTCCCGGATTCAAACAATTCTCCTGCCTCAGCCTCCCAGGTAACTGGGATTACAGGCATGCGCCACCATGTCCAGCTAATTTTTGTGTTTTTAGTAGAGATGGGGTTTCACCACGTTGGTCAGGCTGGTCTCAATCTCCTGGCCTCAGGTGGTCCGCCTGCCTCAGCCTCCCAAACTGCTGGGATTACCGGTGTGAACCACCACGTCCTGCCTGCAGTTGACAATTCTTTGCGTGAAACACCTTCCTAGATGGCTTTGAACCTCCTTTCCTGGTTCTTCCTTTCTCCTCTCCATCACCTCCCTCTCAGCATCCTTGATTGGTCTTCTTCTTCCACTTGCCTTTTAAACTCGGTTTTCAGTTCTCTTCTTTAGTTAGAGTCACTCCTTTCCCAGGCCACTGTTGCCCTTTCACTGATGAATCCAAGATCAGCGCCTCTAGCCCTAATCTCTCCTCTGAGTTCAGATCTTATTTTCAGTTGCCTGTAGCCAACTTCCCATGGATTTCCCAAGGCATTTCAACTTCCATTGTAGCTTAAACTGAACTCATTTTGTCTATCCTTAAATGTACTCCCCACCCTGTTCCTTTGTCTCAGCACCTGGCATGACCTGGATTAGAGAAAATCCGAAGTCACCTTTGAGGGCCCACCTGTCTCTTTTACTCTCAAATACTACCAAGTCCCATCTGTCTCACCTACGAGACACTCTCTGACCTGTTCCTCTCCTTCACTGCTACGGTCCCTGCCTAACAGGCCCTAAGTGTTTTTAGCCCCCACCCCAATATCAGGCTCTGTTCTCTGCCATCCACCTTGGGAAGTTCGCATGTGTTCATTTCATGCCATACTTCAAATACCTTTAGTGATTCCTCTTGACTCCTAGAATTAAATCAGAAGCCCTTACGGTGACATTGAGGCTGCCTGAAGTTTGGTGTCATACTACTCTTCGGGACCGATCTCTGTGCACAGCAGCCCAAGGCTTACTCCCCTAATCTCAGCCATATTTAAGTTTCTGCTTCTCTGTTCTTCCACAGCACACTATTTACATGTGTATTTGTAGGATCATTGCAGTGAGTATCTGAGACTGCAGTATGGACAGCCTGAGCCCAGCACCTGGGCAGGAGGGGCCACTGAATGGCAGTTTGTCCTGTTACAGTGCCACTTACTGCTGTCTTGCTCTGGTCGGTGGATGGATCTGGATGATGGCCGCTACCCAGCTGAGCCATCAGGATCCTGAAGAAACAAGATCATGCAGATGCATTTTGATGCATTTTGATGGGAGGGTTGAGAACGGGAAAACTCTAGGCCATGGGAATGGGAAATGAATGGAGGAAACCTGGCTGGAGATGGGGAAGAGAAAAAAAAGGGAGCCCTGGAAAAAAAAATGTGAGCTGTTCTACCCTCCCTCTGCTCTGGCACTAGCCCTCAGAGTCAGCTTTGGAATGACAGAGAGGGGACTTAGAAAGAGAGTCCTGAGCAGGAATCTGATTTGAGAACTGGATTCCAAACCTTTGGGTCGTTGAACTGTTCACTTAACCTCAAGGAGTATTTTCACCTCTACAGCTCTGGGAACGTTTAGCTGTTTGGTTCCAACTGGAGAAACAGAAAATTCTAGGATGAACTCACTTGCAAAAATAGCAGGAGTGAGTTGCCTGCTTGGTGCTGGCCTGGTTCCAACACCAGGATTTACGTTGTTCCCCTTCATTTCCTTCTGGAGCTTCGCCTCCGTCATGGGTATCCAATTATTCATTCTATGACGCTATTACAATTTTTTTCAAAAAAAAAAAAAACTTCTGAGTGCCAGAAATCTCACTTTAAAAGGGATTTCTTTTTCTTGTAAATATGTCTTGAACCTATCCCTTTCTTTCCATTCAGGCCGCTCCTGTCCCAGATAAGGGCCTTGGCCTCTTTGTCCTGGATCTTGGCAGGTGCCAAGCCGGGAAGGAGGCGTTCTACCCACAGGAGGCCCATTTGCTGCACTGGACCAGCCAGGAAGCTAGGGCTCAAGCCCGGCTCTCCCCTTTCCCTCACCCCACATTCACTCAAACTAAGGCCTCTCCATTCCACCTCCTTAGTGCCTCTCAGATGCACGCATTTCTCTCCATCCTCACCTCCACCCCATGACTCAGCAGAAGATGGATACCGCCCACACGTGGGTTCCTCTCTTGCTCTCACTTTTTCCAATCAGCGTTCACCACCCCCAGAACAACCATTCTGAAATGCGGATTGGCCTGCTCACCCTCTGCTCCAAACTTTTCAGTATAGGCCCTTTCAAATGCAGAATGAGGCTTCAACTCTCCAGTGGGGCCTATGGGGTCTTTTGGCCTCTCAAAGTCTCATCCTTCTACCTGTCCTCTCCCAAGCTACTTTCCACCCACCTTGCAGATGATTTGCAGCTCCTGGAGCAAACAACACTTTCTCGCTCACCTCTGGGTCTTTGCATGGGCTGTTCCCCTCATCTGGAACACGCCGATCCTCACCTCCACTCCCACTTCTCCTTCAGGTCTCAACTCCCTGCACACTTCTGGACAGATGAGGCCTCTCTCCCTCTGTGTCCCTACTGCTGCCTGCTCTTCCTGTCCCTACCAGGACACACTCCAAGTTCCAAGGGAGCAGAGTGTTTTGTTTACCACCGTATTCCCACAGAAGGCTGTCAGTATTTATCAGATGACTTGCTGAATGAATGGATGCTTAAACGTGCATGTATGAATGAATGGGGAAGTTTGCATGTCATCACGACGGAACCTTGTCTCTGAAGTGGTGTAGGCTGCGTGTGATACCAGATGGATCTGCATAGCAAGGACCAATAGAAATCCTCTCTACTCTGATGCCACATGCAGCCCATATCTGGATAATCAGGAAAATGAAATTAATATTAAAAATAATAGTGTTTTTTAGACTTTCTTTCTGGGAATCCTTTACAAAAAGAGAGACCAACCCAAATGCTTGTCAATGATAGATTGGATAAAGAACATGTGGCACATATACACCATGGAATATTATGCAGCCATGAAAAAAGAACGAGTTTATGTTCTTTGCAGGGAAATGGTTGAAGCTGGAAACCACCATTCTCAGCAAACTAACACAGGAACAGAAAACCAAACACTGCATGTTCTCACTCATAAGTGGGAGTTGAACAATGAGAACACATGGACACAGGGAGGGGAACATCACACATCAGGCCCTTTTGGGTGGTAGGGGGATAGGGGAGGGAGAGCATTAGGAGAAATAGCTAATGTAGATGTTGGGTTGATGGGTGCAGCAAACCACCATGGCACGTGTATACCGATGTAACAAACCTGCAAGTTCAGCACATGTACCCCAGAACTTAAAGTATAATAATAATAATAATTGAATAAAAGCCTATGAAATTTTAAAGCTAAAAAAAAAAGTGAGAAACCAGATTGCAAAACAGTCCTGAGGTGGCCCAGCAACAACCTGGAGGTGGGGGAGGCCGTGAAAACGACACTGGATTTCCCCGAAGCCCTCTTTGAGTCCAGGTCTCAGGCTGTTCCGGGGGATGTTTCTACTACCCGGTCACTGAACAGTGACCTAACTCTACATTTCACAATATGTGTATCATATAAGCAGTGCTGCTGAATGATTTCCTGTAAATACTTACAATGGTTTGAGGCATGAGGGCTCGTCCCCAGTGGTTCTGGGAAAGGCCTTTTTTAAAATGAGAAAAGAAGGAGCCACACACTGGACATTGTAATTTCACAGCAGAGGTCACAGCCGGGGCGATAATCAGCCTCAGGAAGTGCCTCCGGGCCTCCTTGGTTTTGCTTTTCCCAGAAATTTTCTGGGATGACACCAGAGTCACATTTCAGCAGGAACAGGGGCCACAGACAGGGTGGGAAGCTCCCCAGGCCTATGTGCCAGAGCAGTGATCGGGGCTGTGGTGGAGGCTCAGCTTTCCCTTGGGCTCCAGTGTCAGCCCAGCCTGCGTTGCCAAGCCCAGGAGGCTGCAGCCCCCACTCTGGTACTCAAGGGCCACTCTCTTCTGCTAGCACTGCTGGGCCGTGAAGTCCCTCATTTCTCCTTGGGAAGTGGGAGTGCAGGGGACAAAAATGAAGTAATGAATGGGCACAGTCCTGCCTGCCTGAGCAGGTCACTGCTTCCCACTTATCCTCTGTCTCAGTTCCCTGAGGCTGCTGATTCAATGACCACAAACTTGGTGGCTTAAAACAACAGCAGCCTACTCCTGCACAGTTCTGGAGGGTGGAAGTCTGAATCCTGGTGTCAGCAGGCCCGCAGCCCCAGGGCAGAGTCTGCTCCTTGCCTCTCCTGGCTTCTGCTGGGAACCCTTAGCATTCTTGGATTTGTGGCCTTATCTCTCTAATCTCTGTCTCCATCTTCCCATGGCCTTCTCCCTGTGTGTCTCTTCCTCTGTCTCTTCTAAGGACACTTGTCATTAGATTTAGGGCCTACCCAGGTAATCCAGGATAATCTCATTTTAGGATTATTAACTTAATTATATCTGCAAGGACTCTTTTTCCAAATAGTCATGTTCACATCTTCTCTTCAGCAGATAACCTCATGTTCACAGGTTCTGGGGGGATATATTTTTGGGAAGCCCCCATTCAACCCAGTTCACCCTCAGTAATGGAGAACAAGGGTATACCTACTCGATGCTCATACCGATATCATTGGCTTTGTGCAGATTTTGGATCCCAGCACAAAGGTTGTGGATCCCAGAACAATATTGTTCCAAAAGGGGCAATCCACATATGATGAGGGCCACTGAGGTGCTGGGCTCATTGTTCAACTCCCACGTATGAGTGAGAACATGTGGTGTTTGGTTTTCTGTTCCGGTGTTAGTTTGCCGAGAATGATGGTTTCCAGCTTCATCCATGTCCCTGCAAAGGACATGAACTCATTCTTTTTTATGGCTGTGTAGTATTCCGTGGTGTATATGTGCCACATTTTCTTTATCCAGTCTATCAATAATGGGCATTTGGGTTGGTCTCTCTCTCTTTTTTTAAAGCATTCCCAGGAAGAAAGTCTAAAAAATGCTATTATTATTATTATTATTTTGAGACAGAGTTTTGCTTTTGTTGCCCAGGCTGGAGTGCAATGGTGTAATCTCAGCACACTGCAACCTCTGCCTCCCAGGTTCAAGCGATTCTTCTACCTCAGCCTCCCATAGCTGGGATTACTGGCATGCGCCACTTTGCCTGGCTAATTTTGTATTTTTAGTAGAGATGGAAATATTAATTTCATTTTCCTGATTATCCAGATGTGGGCTGCATGTGGCATCAGAGTAGGGAGGATTTCTATTGGTCCTTGCTATGCAGACCCATCTGAGTATCACATGCAGTCTACACCACTTCAGAGACAAGGTTCTGTCATGATGACATACAAACTTCCTCGTTCATTCATTCATTCATTCTTTCATACATACACATTCATTCATGTAGGCTCTGCTGGACTCTCTATATATGCACAATGAGGTGCTGGCCTCTGCACAGTGATTGCCTGGAGCCGAAGGGAGGGAGGGGCTGCTAATAGGTGTGGGGTTTATTTCTGGGGTGATGAAATGTTCTGGAATTAGTGGTGATGGTTGTAAAATCCTGTGAATATCCTAAAACTCTGAATTGCATGCTGCAAAAGGGTGAATTTTATGGTTTGCAAATTATATCTTAGTAAGCAGAAAAATTAATAAAACATTCTGTGGACTGAGATGGCTCCTACCTGTTGTTAATGATACTGAACAATGTCTTCTCAGTCTGTCCCCGTCCCCTCCAGGACTGCAGCCATGTGGCTGAGGTGCCCTAGCTAGGATGTCTCTAAATTGGTGGCATTTGGAGTGAGGGTTGAGAATAGGTTCACTCCCAGTGTTCCCCACTTACTGGCTTGGTGACTTTGACTGTCTTACTTAACATGGCAGATCCTTAGTTTCCTCAGCTGGAAAATTGATTTTTGTAAGAACTTGTTGAGATTTTGTATATGAAGTGCTTAGCCCAATGCCTGAAAGCTTAACAGTTTCTCAATAACGTAAAAAAGAAAATCTGGGAAATGAATCCACTTTGCCCTTTGACCCCTCAGTCTGCTTCAATGATTTCACTTGCTTCTTGTTCTGAAACTCCTGATCAGCAAACCCGGGTCAATCAATTTCTCGTTTTACCTTCAAAGCTAGAGGAAAATCACACAACCACATGGGCTGGAGCCACAAGAAACCATGATCTCCCTACTCAGCGGGCCCCTCAGTGTGTATCAGTTGTCTCTGTTGATTGTCTACCCCTTCTCTGCTACTCAAGGGCTATTTCGAGCCACCACTCAAGCCCCATACTCCATTGTCAAACCCTTCTCTTCAGCAGATAACCTCATCTCCCACTCACTGAGCAATGTCAGGTTACCAGGCATGGGTGCCTTCAATTTCTCGCCCAACAATACCATGAAGGTATCTACTCCAGCTTTCAATCTCAGCGCCTTCCCTCCCTGTCCTGTTCAAGAGAAATCCTTGCATCTGTGCTTTGGATCTTACCTTCTCCCAGGCTTCTGGGACTAGACCTTGTGTAATGAGCAGCTTCCTTGAATCCCAGGACTTCTCTTCATGGCCCTAGACTGAGATGCTCTCTCCCTCGTCCCACCCTGGTCCCTGGTCTACCTTAGTTTTGACTTCTTGCTGAGTCCCCCACTCCTGGCCACGCACTGACCCTTAGGATATAAACAGCTTCTCCATTTTCAACTCTTGATTGTTGATCTTGGCCAATTTTGCACTCGTTTGATCCACTTCTACACACCGCTTCAAGGTCCCTAATCCAGCTCTTATCAGACTCAATTTCCCCATCATTTCCCAGAGAAGGGATCAGAGGGGTTTAGAGCATACCAGGTGAGATGGTTTGGCTGTGCTCTCACCCAAATCTCATCTTGAATCATAGCTCCTATAATTCCCACATGTTGTGAGAGAGACCCGCTGGGAGATCATTAAATCATGGGGGCGGTTCCCCCCTACTGTTCTCATGGTAGTGAATAAGTATCACGAGATCTGATGGTTTGATAAGGGGAAACCCCTTTCACTTGGTTCTCAATTCTCTCTTGCCTGCTGCCATATAAGAAGTCCCTCTGCTCTTCCTTCATCTTCTGCCATGCTTGTGAGGCCTCTTCAGCCAAGTGGAATTGTGAGTCCATTATCTCTCTCTCTCTCTCACTCTTTTTTTTTTTTTTTGAGACAGTTTTGCTCTTGTTGCCCAGGCTGGAGTGCAATGGTGTGATCTTGGCTCACCGCAACCTCTGCCTCCCGGGTTCAAGTGATTCTCCTGCCTCAGCCTCCCGAGCAGCTGGGATTACAGGCATGCACCACTATGCCCGGCTAATTTTGTATTTTTTGGAGATGGGGTTTCTCCATATTCATCAGGCTGTTCTTGAACTTCCGACCTCAGGTGATCTTCCCGCCTCGGCCTCTCAAAGTGCTGGGATTATAGGTGTGAGCCAACACACCCAGCCTATAAACCTCTTTTTTTGATAAATTACCCTGTCTCGGATATGTCTTTATTGGTGGCGTAAGAACAGACTAATACACCAGGATTGTTTGAACTGTACTTCTCATGAGGTTTCTCTCACCTCAAGGTCTAATTAAATGTCACACTATCCAACTCCTAACTCTTACACAGAATCCTGAAAAGTAACAGGATCTGACTATAATTTCGAGAACTTTAATGAAGAGGTCGATGGAAGTGATTGACTTGAGTGAGCTTGGAATACACAAGATGGTGAGCAGGAGACCAAGTTTAATCAAATCAACTTCAGAAGTAAGTTAGCAACAAAATATCTCTCATACCCATTCCTTTGCAGGCTTTGTTCAGCTTTTTGGCATCTCGATCCACATCAAAACCCTGAGGACTGCTCGCTTTAGCCTGGAAAAATAATCGAAAAGGTGAGATGACAATATAGACATGCCTAAATGATCTCTGGGTAAAATCAGTAGCAAACCAGAGGACCAAGCCATCATCCTAACCTGGGACCAGCTATCACTTCACACACTGGCACATGTGGGGAGACTCTGGCCCCAGAGAGGTGACTGGTACTCCTTGGGGCCAGCTGGCCTTGGATGACCAGGAGAATGAGCCCCTCTGTTCTCAAAGACAATCATCCTGGCCAGCTCTGCAATGAGGGATTTTCATATCAACCCCGCCTTTGTGTGTCCGCCTCTGATACAAAGAGTAATACTGTGGGCCAGTGTCCTGGATTGTTGGTTCTCCCTGCTTGCCGTGAGACACAGCTATGTCTAAGGAATAGGTCAGAAGCTGAGGGTTCTAGGATCTTACTACAGGTTCATTTGGTGACTTGGATCTTTGCCATCCATGCAAGGAGAGACATATATTTTGGTTAGAGATACTGTAGGAACCAGTAAAAGCACAGTTTTGGTTTTAGTGTTCCTTAGGAAGATAAAGTCGTGTTTATACACTGCTGAGCTATTTCCCATACTTCGGTCATTGGCATAATACATGCACTCTTGCACTCACAGTTACCTGTGTCTGAATAATAAGCAAATTATTATTTGCTTGTTATTTTCCTTTCAATTGACATTCACTTTTACTTAAAGTTTCTTAAAAAGAAAATTTTGGGGAGCACAAAAATGGAAACCCAGTATTGCTTGCATAAATGAAAGGTAACCACAAATATAAACACATAACTATTAAAAACTGCAATTAACCTGTAACGTTAATTGCAGTTATGCAGCTGGTAGCTAGGAACACACCCTGTTTCCTGTCTTTGCCTTTCCTCACAGAGCTTTTCCTAAGTGATATGTGTCCATATAGTTTCATTTCTTTCTTTTCTTTTTCTTTGAGACAGAGTCTCACTCTGTCGCCCAGGCTGGAGTGAAATGATGTGATCCCAGCTCGCTACAACTTCTGCCTCCTGTGTTCGAGTGTTCTCATGCCTCATCCTCCCCAGTAGTTGGGATTATAGGTGCATGCCACTACGCCTGGCTAATTTTTTGTATTTTTAGTAGAGATGGGGTTTTGCCATGTTTCCCAGGCTGGTCTTGAACTCCTGAACTCAGGCAATTTGCCCGCCTCAGCCTCCCAAAGTGCTGGGGTTACAGGCATGAGCTACCATGCCCGGCATGTCCATATATTTTCTATCCTTCTGTGAAGGCTGGTTTAAGCACTCGGGGCAGTACCACTGCGGTTCACCTCTCCCTGACCTCGTTTCCTTCGGCACCTAGTGGAAGTGAACAGTAAACTGCATGCAGCTCAGTGGGGATGTTGCCTTTCTCTGCACGGCATCCTTATTTTCCTTGTTTCCCCTTCCCCCATTGTATGGCCTCTTTGGTGCTGTCAGTCATGAGGCTCAAACTCCTTTGTCCTGCCCTTGGTCACCAATGTGGGCATGTGGCCTGTGACTCTGGCAATCAGGACTGGTTCAGTGGTGTAGATATAATCAAAGCAGGATTAGAGTCAATTAGAGTCTTTCCCTTGGTTGATATATAGATACTGAGAAAGATACACATCTCTCTCCTACTGGGTCTGCTAGGGTGAAAGTGCGTGAGTCTAGGGCTCTTAGTGGCATTTTGTCCACTACATAAAGTGGGCGGGGGGGGAGACAGCGAGAGAGAGAGAGAGAGAGAATATAACACTGTATAAATCCTCAGACACAGCAGTGTCTGTGTCCTTGGGCTTCCAAGTTTCATTAATTAGCAAACTTCCTTGGTCTAAGTTAATATGAGTTGGGTGTCCATCCTTGTGATCCAAAGTGTCCTGGCTAATATCTGTGGACTGAAGGCGAGCTGGCTTGAGGCTTTGGTTAATGAAGAATCATAGACTCCTAGAGCCGAAAGGATCTTCAGGGCCACCTATCGCCTCCCTGCCTTTTGGAATGTGAGGGCATGGCCCATCTTGAAGTATCTGTCCCTGAAACAAACCAGGAAGGGGACTGGCATTGTTGTGCACCTGCTGTGTGCCAGGCAGTTTACAGATCTTTCTTCATTATGCATAGGGAAGAGTGGGCATTACTAGTCTGCCTGCCAGGTAAGGAAACCTGGGTTCAGGCAGGTTAGATCATTTGTTTGAGGTCTTGCAGGAGGCAGGACTGCACCCAGCTCAATTAGCCTCCTAAAGCCTGGGCTCTGAGCAGTGCTCAATACTGCCTTGCATTCTATGACTGGAGCTTCCATGATCTGACAGAGGAGTCGGATGACTCTGGAGTTGCAGAATGACACCTGCTGTTTTCCTTATCCAAATCTTTTATGAGATATAAGAAAGCTGTTTGGTGCTTTTGAAGGCTTGTTGATAGGACCAGCTACATAATTTGCTGGGCTTGGTACAAAATGAAAGTGCAGGGTTTCTTGCTCAAAAATGACTAAGAATTTCAATATGGTAACATGAGAGTATTAAACTAAGCACAGAGCCCTTCTGAGCATGGGGTCCTGTGCAGTTGCACAGGCTGCACACTTATAAAGCCCACCCTACTTTTGATCAAATTCTGAAGGACCTGGTCTTCTGAGTGTGGAAGTAGTAACTTCAAAATCGTAACAGCATCTTTGCTTTTCATCCAAAGTATTATGGAGTGCCCAGAAAGTGAGGGCGAATTGAACCAGGGCAACAGAAATCTCCTATCAATAGGCTAATTCAGAAGCTATTCTCTATGTCCTGTTAGCCTCATCAGTGCAGAGAATTTGGTGGGACACATGATCTGTCCCACTTCACAACTAACACGCTGAAACAGAGACATGGGCCTGCCAATGTCTGTGCAGTTTATGCCCTGGCTGAGGGGCTGGGGCAGAACCGAGCTGGGGGCACGCTTGCCAAGCCTGGTGCTGGCAGGGCTGCTTCCCCTCAAGGGTCACCTTTTCCTCATTTGCACAAAGAAGCTGGGAGGGCTTGTGGAGGCCGTGTGGAGACTTGTCTAAGGCCACCTGGCCAGGCAGGTTGAGTGGGAGCCGGGGCTAGAACCAGAGTTTCTGATTCTGCCAGATCCAACACGACATGCCTGTCCCTCATCCCCTTCCTGTTTTAGGGAGGCCGTTCCATGATACAAATATCATAGAGTTGTAGGAGCTGAGGGGTGAGACAAAAGAATGCTCTCAACATGCCCAAGACCAAAAGACCTAGTAAATAAGTGTCATTTGAGCCAAAATAACTCTGATATCTGGGAGGTGCAGCAGGAGAGTGTTGAGTCATGTGTTATGAATGGAGATAAAATTGGGACTTAATTTTTTCTTTTTTTCCTTTTTTTTTTTTAATTTTTTTGAGACAGGGTCTCCCTCTGTCACCCAAGCTGGAGTGCAATGGTACAATTTCAGCTCACTGCAGCCTCTGCTTCCCTGGTTCAAGCTATTCTCCTGCCTCAGCCACCCAAGTAGCTGGGATTACCGGCACATGCCACCATGCCTGGCTAATTTTTGCATTTTTAGTAGAGACGGGGTTTTACCATGTTGCCCAGGCTAGTCTCAAACTCCTGAGCTCAAGTGATCCACCCACCTCAGCCTCCCAAAGTGCTGGGATTACTGGTATGAGCCACCACGCCTGGCATTCTTTTTATTTTTTCTTTACAAATAATGTGGGTAGGACTCTATATCAGAGGCACTACCATCAGCAGGGCAGTCTGAGGTCCCAGTCCCCTGACTCCCTGTAGGAACCACTGTTAACTACGTTGGTCGTCTTTCCTAATAAGCTTGAGAAGATAATTGAGGTTTGTTCCTTGTAACAGCAGGATATTCGATGTCGAAGTGAAGGAATCATGTGATGTGATTTTAAAAGAGAGGAAGAAAAAGAAAACACTCCGTTTTGCGCTGTCCCCTCTGTGTGGTGGGGCTGCCTCCACAATGGCCGCATTCAAAAGTGATACTCCGTGCTGATGGAACTGGTGTCCAGTGGCTTGTCCCCCGGAGCTGGGTACCGAACTTCTTCTCGGGAATGTATATGGAGCGGACATTCCACGTCCATTGTTCATTGTTAATGGGATAGACAGCTGATGATGGGGCCTCAGGCCTGTTTGCTTATCAGGAGATGTAGTTTTTGAAACCTGAAGCAACTGAGCAGAACTTCTGCATACAGTGAGAATGCAAGTCAGATACAGAATGGGTGCAGGGGCTCCAGGATGGGCTCAGACATGCTTGTGAGGCTTTAAGAGACCACACGGATGTTCCACTTGTTTTCAACTATGAGACACTGAAGAGGCAGGGCAACATTCCTTGTTTTGATTTCATTTGTTTATTTTTTAACAGTGCTTGCACTGACACTCAGGGGACAGATAAAAACAGCACAAGATATTAAATGTCAGTAAAAATGATTTTAGAAGTCTAGGCTTTGAGCCCACAGGAATGCTGGTTTGAATGTGGATCTGCCTCTTAGCAGCTGTGTGAACTTGGGCCATGAACCTCTAAGCCACCATTTCCTTATCTGTAAAATGGGGGCAGTCTGCATTGCAAGGCTTGAAGCTTGTGTGAAATAACTTTTCAAATGCCAGATACACACGGAGCTACATAAATATTAGTCCTTTCCCTGCCTCTTTGCATTTCTTGGCTTTTTGCCTTGTGATATTTATAAGATTTCATAAAATATTTATGGAGACTTCAATTCTGCATATTTAGATTTAACAGGTTTGGAAGGTAGGTATACAAAGATATACACACACACACACACACACACACACACACACACATACACGTACCATAGATATATAGGTTTCTAATTCATACATTTTGGTCTCAGATGGATAGATATCTCCCAAACTTGTCAAATATTTATTTTATAATGCCCCAAGCACCATCATTATTTATAATAGATGGCCATTGAAGATACAATAGTAAAGTTGAAGAATGTGGCTTTATCGTCAGAGTGAATTTGAGTCCCAGCATAACTGCTTATTAGCTGTGTGACTTCGGGCAAGTTACAGAACCTCTCTGTGCTGTGCTTTCTTCACGAGTGTAAGGGAGATGGCTGCGCTTTAGTCGGGAGTGGGCGGAGTGGCTTTCCGAGGCAGCATGTCTTAGAGGATTTGGAGTGCAGATGTACAACTCTGCACGTTACGTAACCACGCCACGTGAGGTGCATCAAGTAACCCCTCACATGCGCTGGTGCTTGGCTCGCAGCCACTATTGTCTGTAAAAGGTATAATTACCCTGCTAACGCTGTACCTATGGCTGGGGCTCCAGGTTCGCTTGAGCCCAGAGAAAGAGTAAAGCCACGTTGAAATTCCCTGCGATTCCTGGAGTGTTTTTCCAGCTACCTGCCACCCCACTGACTTTTTCCGGCCTTCAGTTAGAACCTAAGAGTGGTAAATGGGGATAATCATAGTGCCTACCTTGTAAGGCTCCTGGAAGAATTTAAATACAGTTATTGATGCAAAGCATCTAAGACAAAGCCTGGCTGACAGCATGGGTTTAGTAAATGCGAACAATTGATTATTTGTTGAAGGCAAATCAGCAACAAACTTTCCAGAATATTTCAAACTCCTTTCCTGCTTGAGGAGTTTCCACCTTGTAAATGGCACTCTGAAGATCAGTTTTTCACTGGTCACCTGCAGTTTGGATCTGAAGTTCCAGATGTATATGTCACACGGGGAAGTCATGCCGTGGAATCCAGGTGGCCTGGCATGATGTCCCAACATCACACCTTGTTAGCTGTCTCATTTGACAAGTGTGATAATTCACACCTCATGGGGTGTGAGGCTCTCCCTGTGATACCACTCCGGTGACGCTGACATGCTGGTTCCTCAGGTCCAGAATGGAAGCAAGTGCTGTCAGCTCTATGAAAGGCACTGCCTGGTGCATGAATAAGGCACCCTTGGGGCTGGGGGGACTTTCCACCTTGGTTTTTCTTCCTTCTAGTAGGTCTACATGTCCTTCTCTGTGTTTCTATGTTCCTGTGTTCCCTTATCTAAAACAAGGATGTGAATGATCCATTTTTCTCAAAGGAGGAAGCATAGAAAATAAACTGAGATGCTCTGATCCTAGGAAGCAGTGTCACCTTGGCAGAAAGAATGCAGAAAACACCCACACTGAGAAATGACTCAGGGATGTGCCTGCTGCCACAGAGCAGATTGCCCAGGAGGGAGGCCAGCTCTCTTGAATCAACATTCTGATGCCCCCAGCCAGAAGAACCAGAATGGATAAACAGACCCCTGATCACATGCCTTCTGTCCCTGTCCAATTCAAGGAAATCTTAACTCTTATAATAGAAATGGAACATTCTAGGAACATCTTCCAGGTTGCAGCAAACTCTGGGGATGGAGTGTGTGCTGAGGGTTATGATTTGCAAATTGGTTGTTCTATGTGTTATATAGTAACCAGCATCTTCCAGAACACAGCCAGAAATACACTCATTTAAGCACATTCATATTTGTCAGTTCTCGTGTCCTGATTTTCTATTTGAATAGCTTCAAGTCTGGACAATAAGAATAGACTGTCTCATGAGAGGCGTGTGAATTAATTAAGAAGAAATATGTTGCAGGCAAATTAGACTCTCCTCTATATTATTCTTCCCTCTCTTTCTCCTTTGTCTCCTCCTCTTTTTCTTCTTCCCTTCTTTCCTCCCTTATCTTCCTTCAGCAAACAAGTATTGAAAATCTATTGTATGCTAAGCACTACCCCAGATCCCTGTTCCCGGGGAAATAAACATGTCAACATACACATGACAATTGCATTATGATACAGTAAGCACTTTTGGGTGCAAATAGCTGAGAGGAGAAAGGAATTTTTATGGAGGAGTTGACATTTGTGCTGGTTCTTGAAGGGCAGTAGGAATTAGGCAAGCAATTAAATAAAAGGGAGAGGTGGAGGTAGAAGGAAGACATGCCAGGGAGAGACGGCCGCCTGATGCTTTCAGAGTCAGTGTATGTGCATGCTTACTATGACCTATGAATGTGCTAACATGATTGCATCTAATCATGACATTATAGTCCACATAGTGTGGACTTGGGAGTCGGACCTACTCTGTTCAATTGCTGCTTTGCCCTTTGCTGGTTGTACCACCTTGGGCAACCTGATCCACGTCCTGAGCCTTAGTTGTCTCATCTTTAAAGTGGAGATGCACCTGCTCTTGCGGTCGTGTGAGGTGTAGATGCATTCGTGTTTGGGATGTAGTAGCACAGTGCTGGATTACGGTAAGCACTCAGGTGGTGGCACGTAGGAGGTGGGATGCTGGGTGACATAGGATGTAAGGGTCATTTGTAAACTCTGAAAGTATTATCAAAATGCAGTGGGAGTGGCATTTGGACTGTTTAATATTTCCAGGGCAGCTCCTCAGAAGCCTTGGCTGGCTGCTCAGTAAATATTTGACAATGGTTGCTTGGTATCTGGGCTGTGAGCCAGGAGGGCCCCCGGGAAGAGCCAGGGAGCAGAGGGCAGAGGGCTCGCTGTGTACTGATATACAGAGAGGTGCTGTTTGAACTTGCATGAAGTGAGATTAAAATACAAGGGCCAAGATTTGAACCAGGTGGTGGCCTGGGCTTGTTAAGCTGGAGCAAAATGGAGGCAGGTGAAGGGTGTGCCGGAGAGAGCCTTGGACACACCTGATTCTCCTCAGTTTCATTGTTACCATTGCCACTGCTGGTTAATGGCACCTTGCGCCAATATTGGTGATTCTGGTTAAGCTTGCCTTGTATAGATTTTTTTTTTCAAAATTCCTGAAAAAAATTGTAAGCATCTTTACTGAGGTATAATCTCTATATACTACATTGTATATTTAATTATACAATTTGACGAATTTCAACATAGGTGGACACTCATAACACCATCACCACCATCAAGGTAATAAATATTTCATCAGCTATGAAAGTTTCCATGTGTGTGTGAAGAACACTTAACTTGACATCAACCTATTAAACACTATTTTGTATTTTAAAATTTTTGTACAGAGAGGGTCTGTTGCCCAGGCTGGTCTTGAAGTCCTGGCCTCAAGTAATCCTCTCGCCTCACGCAATCCTTTAGCCTTGGCCTCTCAAAGTGTTAGGATTACAGGCATGAGCTACTGCACTTGACCTGAACAATTTTTTAAGTGAATAATAAAGTATAGGGTACAGTGTGCCTTACCCCAGATCTGTAGAACAAATTCATCTTGCATAACCAAAACTTTGTACCAGTTGAACAGTGCCTCATTTCCCCTCCCTCTGGTTCCTTGTAAGTAGAGTTCTATTCTTTACTTCCATGAGTTTGACTATTTTTAGGTACCTCATGTAAGTAGAATCATGCAGTATTTATTTTTCTGGCTTATTTCACTTAGCATAATGTTCTCCCAGTTTGTTCAAGTTGTCACAAATGGCAGAATTTCCTTCTTTTTTGAGGCTGAATAATATTTCATTGTAAACTTGCCTGGTATAGATTTTAAGAACACTATAGAGTTAGGGAAACTGAGTCCATTTGGGGAAGGGACTTCTTCGAGGTCACGTAAGTTCTGCCTCCTCTCTCACAGACATCTACCTTTGAACCAGGCATGATGCTATTTTTTCCTCCTTATCTTTTCCAAGACTGTTTTCCCATCTGAAAGATGGTAATAATAGTACCCACCTCGTATGGGTTGTTGGAAGAATATGTATCAAGAGCACTTGGCAGGGTATTCAACACGTGGTGAGTGCTGAGTGTTATTTTTATTCCTTTCTTCCATCTTGACCTGATTCCTATTGAGTGTTGAGTGGGTCCTTTGCATAGTGCTTTGTGTAGTGCCTTTAAAATTGGAAGTTTACTATAGGAAGCTCAAAATGACTGTTTACATAAGCTTGTCCTAAAGTAGAAATAGCTTTGTACTCATAGATAAGCAGTAGCAGGGGCCAACGGTCTAAGAGAGATGTATGGGAGGAAAACATAAAATTGAGAATGACAGCAAAATATAGAGCACTTAATATGCGTCAGGCATGGGTCCAGACAGTTTACAAATGACTAACTCATTTAATCCTCCCAACAACCCTATGGGGTAGGTATTATTACCTCCTATTTTGCAGATGAGAAAAACCAAGACACACAAGTGTGATGAAATAGGGATTCAAACCCACACAGTCTGGATTCAGAAACTCTACTCTTGACTTCTCATTAATGGATTTTTTGGCTTCTTGTCTAAATAATTATTTTTTAAAATTTAATCATAGAAAAGCTGGGCCAGGTACAGTGGCTCATGCCTATAATTCCAGCACTTTGGGAGGCCAAGGCAAGAGGATTGCTTGAGCCCAGGAGTTCAAGATCAGCCTGGGCAACATAGTGAGACCCTGTCTCTACAGAAAAAATTTTTAAAATTTATCTTGGCATGGTGGTGTGTGCCTGTAGTCCCAGCTTCTTGGGAGGCTGAGGCTGAAGCAGGAGAATCATTTGAGGCCAGGAAGTTGAGGTTGTAGTGAGCCGTGGTTGTGCTACTGCACTCCAGCCTGGGTGACAGAGTGAGACTTTGTCTCAAAAAAAAAAAAAAAAAGAAAAGAAAGAAAGAAAGATAGAAAAGCAGGCCGGGTGCCATGGCTCACGCCTGTAATCCCAGAGCTTTGGGAGGCTGAGGCGGGCGGATCACCAGGTCAAGAGATTGAGACCATCCTGGCAAACATGGTGAAACCCCGTCTCTACTAAAAATACAAAAATTAGCTGGGCGTGGTGGCGCGCGCCTGTAATCCTAGCTACTCGGGAGGCTGAGGCAGGAGAATTGCTTGAACTTGGGAGGCAGAGGTTGCAGTGAGCCAAGATCGCGCCACTGCACTCAGGTCTGGCGCCTGGTGATGGAATGAGACTCTGTCTCAAAAAAAAAAAAAAAAAAAAAAAAAAAAAAGAAAAGCTCAGTTCAACTCTTAGAATGATAATCTTTTACAGAAACACTAGTTGAGACCTGAGACTTGTCCAATGACCAGGGAAGCCAAGAACCCTTTGCATAGCTGTAGGATCAATAAATGTTCTTGATGATGAGAAAGTAGAAAGTAAAATGAAAAATGAAGTCACTACTATTTGCAAGGCAAAACAGCCATCTCCCACAGAGCAAAGTGTGTATGCAGGACAGGCACTATGGTCAAATTCTGCTCGCAATATTCCTTCCAATGCTAATGGAATCATGCTTTCTGCCTCTCATTTGTAAACTGGTGCTAATACCTGCCCACCCTAAAGCGTGTCAGGAAGATTAAATAAGACAATGTCAGAGCGCTGGACAGGGAGGTTTCATTATGATGACTCAGGGCTGGCAGGGGAGGAAGTGGCCTTTTGGCCCTTCAGAGACCCATGGGAAGCTTCTTTCTTCTCCTCCCCTCCTCATTTCACACCAAGCCCTCCAGTTCTCCCTTTCCTAAAGTATCTTTCCTTTCAGGTAGAGGAGGGATCGTAGCTAAAGGACGACAGTGTGCCAGGGGACTGAATTTTAGCAGACACATTTTGAAGACTGAAAAGATAAGGAGCCAGTGGAATGGCCAAGGTTTCCAATATGCTTACCTCTTTGTTTTTGTTTTTTGTTTTTTTGAGATGGAGTTTCACTCTTTTTGCCCAGGCCGGAGTGCAATGGCGTGTTCTCGGCTCAATGCAACCTCTGCCTCCTGGGTTCAAGAGATTCTCCTGCCTCAGCCTCGTGAGTAGCTGGGATTACAGGCATGCACCACCATGGCAGGCTAATTTTTTGTATTTTTAGTAGAGATGGGGGTTCCTCCATGTTGGTCAGGCTGGTCTCAAACTCCCGACCTCAGGTGATCCACTCTCCTCGGCTTCCCAAAGTGCTGGGATTACAGGCATGAGCCACTGCGCCCAGCTTCAATATGCTTACTTCTTATGGGTGCCTGCTTTTCAGCCTGATAAATTGCCAAATATATTTATAGGTAAAATATCACTTCTCCCTGCCTGACAGAATCTATGCAAATGGTTTGCTGAGTTGTTTTATTCCCAAGGTGCCTATCAGTGTGAGGTAGGGGAGAAAAAACGGTGGGATGCTGCAAGTGGATTCCTCCCTGCCACTTCCTGAGTCCTCAGAGAACCAAATAAATTTGAGATTGACAGCACAGAGCCTTGTGACCCTCCATTTTTTTAAACATTTGGTTTCCATTGATTCCATTGGCAACTGTGGAGAATGTTTCTACTTAAGCAAATAAGCTGAAGCCTCCCCTTTCTGAAACCATTCCTATCCTCTTGGGAAGAATTGAATTCTTCCAGTGGTGTGCTGATGCTAAACTGTTTGATTGCCCAGGACAGAGGGGTTCCCTGGAATGTGCGTCTTTAAGTGCTAAAACTGAGACAGTTCCAGGTAAACCAGGATAGTTGGCTCCGCTAGCTGGAGCTGACTTTGCAAGCTGGCAGGAGCCAGTTGTGTGACCTCTTCTCAACTCCACTCAGGGAGGTCATGCTGATAATTTGAAATCAGCCAAGGTGAAAGTATTTACACCATGGAAATTAGCAAGTACCACAAATTAGGCTTTCGTTTTCTCCTAGAGAGCTGGTGGTGAGACATTTTCTAGCACACCACTGACTTTCTTTTTTGTGCTACACTACATTCTAGAGTGTTCTATCAGATCATTTTACAGATACATTATCATATTTTTTTACAAGTCTATTTCCTTCCCTAGACTGTAAGCCTTTTGGAGGTTAGGTCTATGTCATGTTCACTCTCATATCCCCAGCACCTAGCACAGTGCCTGACACATTGTAGGTACTCGGGAAATGTTCTCTTCCCTTCCAGGGGATGAGGAATCTTCTTTCTTTGTATGTTACAGAATACACTGAATGCCTTTCCCTTTGCATCCTGGTCTTGTGCCCAGTTTGTATTAATGTCAAGGTCAGTGGCAGTGGTAGGGACAGAAGAATGGAACAGGAAACTTATTTGGCTAGAAATCTTATTTGAGCTGAGAATAGTGTCAAGCCTTCTAGGGTGATGAAGCAGAGAGAATGAAAAGAGGAGCAGTAAATTGAACCAACGTGTCTGGGAGGGCTCAATCAGAACTCAGCTGGAGAAATAACAGGACTCGCAAATGAAAGTGAAGTCCTGAGACCTTCAGGTGTGAAACAGTTTGAGCTAAATACAGTTCGGGGGCTCTTAGAATTTAATACCAAATGGAGGAAATAATGGACTCTGAGGAAGGTGACCTGGCCAAGATAGGTTAGTAGCCTTTCAACCCTGGTTGCACTCAAAATTATTTGGGATCCCAATCTGATTCTACAAAATCAGAATCTCTGAGGTATAGGGACATATCAGGTATAAATATTTCTAAAACTCCCCAGACAATTCTAACAAACTACCAGGGTTGGGAACCTTTAGTCTGAGAAAAATTAGACACTTTCCCCATTGACATCCCAGTAAAGGAGAAAGACAACTTAAAAACGTGCCGAGGGTTTACACAAGTAAGAAATCCTTGACCTTATCCAAGATGCTAAAGATAAAGAGAAGAGGTTTGGCACGACATCTTGAAGTGAAAATTCAACCCAGGTTTTTCCAAATGGGTGACATGGAACGCTGAAAGCATTAAAGCCATTGGACCTTCAACTGGGAAAGGAACTCATTTTACAATTCTCTCTCAACTCTTCCGATTAAGTCTTTGCTTAGTGATAGTGTGTCTTTCACACTCATCTAATCCAGGGCATGGCAAACTACAGACTGAGGGCCATAGCTGGCCCGTTACTTATTTTTGTAAATAAAGTTTTATTGGAACACAGCCAAATCATTCATTTACATTTGGCCTATGGCTGCTTTTACGCTACAATGGCAGAGTTACCTACTTGCACCAGAGGCTCTGTGGCCCACAAAGCCTTGTTATTTACTTTGTGGACTCCCACTGTATCCCATGTAGATGATGTAGACAGGTCCTTTTTCAGTCAGAGAATAGGACCTTAGTCTTCAACTGGCAACACCAAATTGAGTTAGAATTCAATACATTCTTTTGCTTTCATCTAGTTATCTACATTTATGTCAACTGATATTAATTTTTCACTTACAGTCCCAGTATAGAATTTCCTTTTAAGATAAATTTATATTAAAAAGTGGGTATTTAAAAATAATTAATAGAATCATGAGTAGAAGAGGTGGCACATATATTTGGCAACACTCATGAAGATTGTACTGAAATCTGAAGTTTGGAAAATATTGAATGTATCCAGTCTCCTCATTTACAAAGAAAGAAACTGAAGCCTGGTTGTTAAGTCACCTGCCCAGGGTCACTTTATAGAAAAACCCATCTCCTATCTCTCTCAGAACAATGTTTTTACCTCTGACTGGTTACTCATTTGCACTTTGAAGCCAGTTAGTATGAACGGAAATTATTGTACTTTTAATGTTCATGAATTCAGAGCCAGAAAATATCTTGGTGACATTTCCACAGACATGGTTACTAGAGATTGATGAGCAGTTTGAAACAAAATAGAGGGACCATTCACATCGTAAACGTGAATCTTGGGTGATTAGTGACATATTGGTTTCATTGAGTTGATTCCTTCTTGGACACGATTTCCTTGGAACAATAAATTTGATTTTTTAAAAGGCTTGCTTTTAAAAAAAAAAAAAAATCAAAATCCACTTAAATGCTTGCCAGAGCAAAAAGTAAAACTGCTCAACAGAAAAAAACATGTATTTTGCGGTACGCTCTGTTGGGTGTATTTAAGCACAGTTTGAATCTTATAAGAATATTTGGTATTTCATCATGTAGTTATTGCTGTTTTCATTAAGATTCTCCATGATCTCACACCAACTAAAAGCAAAGCTAATTCCTTCCTGCCTAGAACCTCTTCCCATATTAGAAGTTTATTAATCTGTGGGGGTCAACCAGAGAGCTCCTGGGAAGATGTGTTAGGAAACTTGAGCTCTGCCCACCTTAGTAGGGTGCTGGAATGTTACAGAGTTGTTCATTGCTGTTAATACTACCTTTCCAAGATGCAGTTTTCCAGTGACATACATGAAAGTGTTTGGCTATCACTCTAAATGGGCAGAAATATTTGCATCATTTGACAAAACTAAAGCTAGAAAAACATCCATTTGGATCAGAGCTCAACGTGATTTGCTTACATATGTTGACTATATGTTCTGAAAAATGAGTGTAATTCTTTAGATTAAAACATGACCTTTCCCTTACATTTAGGATTGCTTCCATATTGGCATTTTAGTGCCTTTTAATGAAGATTGGTATAGTTAGGTCATTTTCCAGAAAGACAAGTTTCCTTAGGCTATGCTGTCTGGGTTACACGTGTTGATGTGATATTTACCTGTCAAAGGTGACTGCAGGGCTGGGTAGGAGCTGGGAGACCTGACTTGAAGGCCCTTCAATATGTTGTATCTTAAAGTGGTGGGCACCATTGTCCCTGAAGGTACTGATGGCATCTTCAGGAGTATAAACAATGTGGTCATCTTGCCATGCTCTGGGCTCTGGTATAGGGAGTCCAAGTGGGGTAGCCCGTTTGGGGGCTATACCCAGTCAGGAGAGGCGAGCCAATCAGCTCCTGGTGGTTCCAGCCCGTGTCTTTCCAGGGGAGTACAGCTCATCTAGGCGGGAAACCCAGTAGCCCAGCACCCCAGCAGCCTTGTAACTGAGGGTTTCTGCAGTGAAACCCTTGTCACTCTGGTATCAGAACTACCATTTGATCCAGCAATCCCACTACTGAGCATTTACCCAGAGGAAAAGAAGTCATTGTACGAAAAAGATACTTGCACATGCATATTTATAGCAGCACAATTCACAACTACAAAAATGCGGAACCAACCCAAATGCCCATCAATCAATGAGTGGATGAAGAAACTGTGGAATATAATATATATACAATAGAATGCTACTCAGTCATAACAAGGAAAGAATTAATGGCATGTGCAGCAACCTGGATGGGATTGGAGACGACTATTCTAAGTGAAGTAACTCAGGAATGGAAAACCAAACATCATATATCTTCACTCATAAGTGGGAGCTAAGCTATGAGGATGCAAAGGCATAAGAATGACACAATGGATTTTGGGGACTCCAGGGAAAGAGTGGGAGAGGGTGAGGGATAAAAAACTGCAAATAGGGTTTAGTGTATACTGTTTGGGTGATGAGTGCAACAAAATCTCACAAATTACCGTTGAAGAACTTACTCATGTAACCAAATACCACTGGTTCCCCAAAAACCTATGGAAATAATTTTTAAAAAAAAAAAAAACCAGTTACCTATGGGCTACCAGTTTTGAGAAAAACTTCTGCCTCTTGGCTGCTGCTGTCATCAACAGGAGGACAAGAGTCAATCCTCAAGAGAAACCGACTTTCCCCTGTTGTTAGAGAGGGAATCAGTGTCGGGATGTGCCTGGGCCAGAAGGGCGGGAATGGTGATTGCTAGTAGAGATCCAGAGACGTAAAGACACTCTGAGGACATCTGCCCTCCAGCCTTGTCTTCCCATTTAAGCATTGGTTCTTAATCTACCAGGAGCAATTTTTGTCTCCCAGGAGACAGTTGGCAATGTCTGGAGACATTTTCAGTTGGCACGAGTAGGGGAGTGTTACTGGAATATCTAGCAATAGAGGCCAGGATACTGCTAAACATCACGCAATAATGCACAGAACAGACAGCACCCCTCCCCGCCACAACAAAGAATCACCTGGCCCAAATGTCAGCAGTGCCAAGGACAATGTGCTAAGGGTCTACAACCCTGGCTGAGTGGTTGTACGGATTCTGTTGACGGGTCTCTTTAAAAAGTGTGGAGAAGGCCAAGCCTCTGGTGGTAAACAGCACACAGGTACTGACTAAAGCAAGGCCTCCAGTCACCAAGGGCAAACTGCCGTGGTGTTTTAAAAGGGAAGATTAGAAGTGGACCATGATGTCTTACTTCCTTTAATTTTTTTTTTTTTTGCAAAGTAACCCAGATGACAAATCTGAAAGATGAGTGCTGGGATAAGGTAACTAGGAGGAAGAGTGTGAGCTGAGGTCAGTTCAAAGTGAGAAACCTGTTGTCACTTCCTGCTTCTTTGTCTGAATCAAGATTGTTATGAGCATCCCAGCCTACCCTGGCAGGGCGACATGGCTAAGTGACATCTCTCTGTTGACTCATTCTTAGAGGCCCTTGAGCGCTGTGTTGGGCTGGAGAACTTGGAGTTTCTAGTAGAAGTGGAATAACATTCATTATCTGGAAACAAGATTTTGTGTCCTGGGGAAAATGACTGTCTGCTTTGAGGTTGTCCACAGATTGTTTGTGGAGTTAGAGACCTCTGAAGAGTGCTAAACTTCCAGATATCCAATTACTGCTGTATTGCATCAACAAAAGAGAACTTGGAGGGTAAAGTGGTTGTGGGGAGATGATGGCTATTTCTCAACCGTGAAAGGAACCATGCCTTCAGGAGTTATGAAAAATGAAACACGTTTCTCATTAGAAAAGAATTATCCATTTCCTTCTTATATTGCCAAAGGTCGTCTTTTGCCAATTCAATGAGAGTATGAACTTGGGATTCGTTACTTGCAGGAAAAAAGTGGCAAGTGTGCTCTGGAATCCTCAAGAGTCAGTATTAAGTGGGAAGATGGAATTGAAAAGTGAAAATATTGGGGGCTGAGTGGGGCCTTCATGGCATCAAAAGTGCAATCAACAGAATGTGGACAAGTTCTGATTTGCTGAAAAGGAAACAAGGTGAAATTTGCTTTGAGCGAATTTCTGTCTCAATCAGTATCAAAACAATGAATGTTATTCTTTCCCTTGGTAGAAGAGTTTAAATATGCATTGGATCCAAACCTATTAATTCTTTCTTTAAAATTCTCTTTAACATTTTTATCTTCCTTTTCATTCGTACTATAACCATCTAAGCCCCCATTATTTGGAAAGAGAATTATTTTTCTGCCTTTCTATCTGATCTGGAAGTTTGCATTCTCTTTCTATTTCAGTCCATCTAGTAGTATTAGTATTAGTAATGGTACTAGTAATGGCAGTAGTAATGTTAATAAATATAATAGTTATCAGAAATCACTGACGATAAAGCAATATACCCCATCCCCAAGGATAGATAAGGCCAACTTTAATTACTATGATTATTCATGGGTAGGTACATGACCCAAGCCAACCAGAGTTCTTCCCTGAAATCTTATAGATACTTAGAAGAGATTTTCCTTGAGGCTGCTAATCTGGAGCTATGTGAGGCTATGGAGCTCTCTTGGTGCCCGAACTATCTCTGACCATGCCTCCCTCTTACCAACCCCTTTTGCTTCTCACACCGTGAAAAGAAAAAGCTTATTTTTAATGGGAGAGAAAGAGGCCAACACATAGAAAGAAAGAGACAGACAGATGAGAGAGAGAGAGAGAACTGAGAAGATTATTTGCTCAGCCTCAGGGATGAATTATGATTCAAGGCTCTCCTCTTCCTCTTTGCCAGTCTTAGGTTGGGCTTTTGATCAGTTCTGGCTGGTGAGATAGAAAGGGATGTCTGCTGCTTGGAGCCTTGCAGAAAGATTTTCCTCCCTGATAGGGGAGTGGTATATAAGTGAGAAGATATTTTTTTCCTCTATCTCCTTCCTTTTTGCTTGTGACTACCTTGGGAGATCATTAACTTGAACACATGACCATTATCTTGCACCTATGAGGGAAGATATTGCTAATACATCCAGGATGGCAGGACAGAAAGCAGACATAGCTTGGGTCCCTAATGATGTGACTGAACTGCTGAACCAACACTGGAATCAGCTGCCTTCAGAGCTCCTGTTAGAACTGACAAACGTCTTTGTTATTTAAGCCAAAGTGAGTCCTGTGGTGTGCTACTTGTGATCAAACACATACTAATTGTTCAACAAACAAATGAAAACAACTGTGAACTCATACTTCCCAAAGATATCTCAAACTCTATAAATCCCCAAACCAAAGTCAACCTGTCACTGCCTTACATCCCTGGGATGTGCCACCATCCACCTGGGCACATGAGCTAGACAAGGCACCTGGAGTCACTCTGTCATCTTCCTTTCCCTTACCTTGCACACCCACTTAGCAAGTTACATTCATTTGACTCTCATCTGTCTCCTTCTCCCCAATGCCACTGTTGCTATTTCAGCTGATGAGGGTGGAGGTGGCAGAGGGTCTTCATTTCTCTCCAGGGCCACTGCTTCCCAAATGCTTGATTTGCCTCTGGTCATGTTTCTTTCCAAGCCCTTCTCCACCAGCTTCCAGCATGGTCTAGCTAAAAGCAGCTCTGAAGTTGTTATTCCTTTGTCTGATTCTGATTAGGGTTTTCCTATGCCTAAGGAAGCAGTTCTCAAAGTGTGGTTCCTAGACCAGCAGTATCAACATCACCAGGGAACTCAGAAATGCAAATTCTCAGGCTCCACCTTAGAGTGTTTACTGAATCAACACTTTGGGGGTTGGATCCAGCTCTCTATTTAAGTAAGCCTTCCAAGGAAATCTAATGTGCTAAACTTTAAAATCACTACTAGCCTAAGGTAATAAAACCTTATTTCCTTAGTGATTATAGTTTGAACAGTACCACCCCCAACCCCTCATCCCAACTCATGTCTACTCACAGCCTCGGAAGTCACCTTATTTGGAAAGAGAGTTTTTGTAGATGGTAATTAGCTAAGGATCTCAAAATGAAATCATCCTGGATTTAGAGTGTGTCCTAAATCCAATGGTTGGTGTCTGTATTAGCTTGTTCTCATGCTGCTAATAAAGACACACCCAAGACTGGGTAATTTATAAAGAAAAAGGGGTTTAATGGACTCACAGTTCCAGATGTCTGAGGAGACTTCACAATCATGGCAGAAGGTGAAGGAGGAGCAAAGACACGTCTTACACGGCAGCAGGCAAAGAGCATGTGCAGGGAAAATTCCCTTTATAAAACCATCAGATCTCCTAGACATACTCACTATCATGAGAACAGCATGGGAAAAAACCCACCCCTATTATTCAATTACCTCCCACCGAGTCCCTCCCATGACATTGGAATTTCCGAGAGCTACAATTCAAGATGAGATTTGGGTGGGGATACAGCCAAACCATATCAATATCCTATAAGAAAAGAACCTAGAGACACACACGGAGGAGAAGGCCATGTGAAGATGGAGGCAGAGGTTGGTTATGCTGCCACATGCCAAGGAACACCTGGAGCCACCAGAAGCTGGAAGAGGCAAGAAAGGATACTTCCCAAAAACCTGCAGAGGGAGCCTGGCCCTGCCAACACCTTGGTTTGGAACTCCTAGACTTCAGAACTTTGAGACAATATGTTTCTTTGGTTTAAGCTATCCAGTTTGTGGTATTTTGTATGGTCACCCTAGGAAACTAATACACTTGGCAGAGCATACAAGGGTTTTTGGGTCTCACCACTGTGCACCTGTCTACTAGTCTATCTCCTTGTTCATAGATCTTTCTATCAAAAATATTTATGGCATCTCTGTTATGTATCAAGTCCAAAGGTTGCAGTAATGACTAAGACACAGTGTCTGCCCTGTAGACACTTTCAGCCTAGCAGGAGAGGATAACAGCTGCATAGGCAATTGCCCTATGATGTACTAAGTGCTTAAAGCTACACATGCCAGCAGCACTTGTCTTCTTGTAGCTCTGTGAATGTACTTGCTTCTCTATACTTCCTTTGCAAGTGTTCCTGCTCTGCAAACAATCCACTTTAAGAATCTGCTTCTACTCATTTCTCCTGTGCAGAATCACTCCGTCCATTGTCCTATTTCTGAACTGTGTGATGATGGCCATGTTTCTATGATAGCATCCATTACACATCATTGTAATTATGTATGGTTCTACCTCTCTCGTAAGACTGAGACATTTTGAGAGCATGAACCGTGGTCTTTTGTCAATTCTTCTTCTTTGCAGATCCTCAAAGAGCATCTGGCTCAAGGCAGTTTCTCTAAAGAATACTGAACTGAACTGGAATTGTAAAGTTTGGTGGCAGGGATGGAGAGTGGCTTCCTTACTCTGTGCTGGCAGCAGGACTCCTTTTCTCAGCCATCTTTTCTCTGTGTGGCTCCAAGATGAGAGCTGGGAGAGAGAGAAGCCTGGGTGGGGTGGGGAAAGGAGCAGAATGGGGAGTTCTCCAGGCTGCATTCAGGGTGAGAAGCCTGGGGAGGAAAGTGTGGTACTAACTCAGGTTTCAATGCCATCATCTGGGCATCTCTGCAGGTTGAATGGTGGGAGTTCCCCACAGTCAATGCTGAGGCATAGCCCTAGCCCGGGTGAGTGAAAGGCTTATGCTTCAACTGTCCTTCTCAAACTTGGAGCATGCATCAGTATCACCTGGAAGGCTTGTTCAGATGCAGATTGCTGGATCCCACCCCCAGAGTTTCTGATTCTGTAGATCTGGGGTGGGGCTCCAGAATTTGGATTCCTAACAAGATCCTAGGTTATACCAATGATGCGAGCCTGGGAGACCTCAGTTGAAAACTACTGCACTAGAATTCTGACGTTTTTGGCTCTCAACTTTGGATACAACAGAATCATTTGGGGAGTTTAAAAATATACAGATGCCAGGGCCTCACCCATGAATTGGTCTGGGACTGGAAATAGATATAGGAATTTGAACTCCAACTGGACAAAACACTCATTTATTTAAGACTTGTTTAGAAAATTCACTGATGAATCTATCCAAATTTTATTAAGCGTCTACCATGCTGCAGGCATTGTGTTGGTGATGGGGATATAAAGGTGAACAAAATACAGTTCTACCTTCAGGAAACTATCAGTCCAGTGTGGGGCAGGTATTCAAAACAGATGGTTCTGTTGGGTACAGTGGCTCGTGCCTGCAATCCCAGCACTTTGGGAGGCTGAGATCGGAGAGCCCAGGAGTTCTAGACCAGCCTGAGCAACATAGGAAGACTCCCATCTCTACAAACTTTAAAAAGTACCTGGGCATTGTCATGTTCACCTGTGGTCCCAGCTACTGGGGGAATGGGTGTACTGAGGTAGGAGAACCTTAGGGGGTTGAGTGCCACTGCACTCCAGCCTGGGCAGCAGAGCAAGATCCTGTCTCAAAGTACAAACAAAACAACAGAACAAAAACAAAAAACCCAGATAGTTCTAAAACCACTGGGATTTCGTTATGCAGACAGAATTATGGAAGGGGTAATAGTTACACAGAGAGAATTATAGCAGCCCTAAGGAAGAGCATTCAATCCAGCTTGGAGGATGGAGGATGGAGAAAGCTCAGGGAAGGGGGTAAAGAAATGATGAAGTGGTGATTCAGTTCAACAGTTTCAGAAATCCCAACAGGTTAAGCTTCTATTTGGTGTAATATGAAGCTTTATTGAACCCAAGGCAAAGTGATGAAAATTTGTGCCTGAATCCAAATCCATGCTTGACCTCTTACTAGAGGTCCGACTAGGGACAAATTACCTAAACTCTCTTTGCCTTACTTTCCCCACATTTAAAAGGGGACTAATATTAGTATCTCCCTGAGAGAATGCTTGTGAAGATCAAATGATGTAACACACGAGAAGTGCTTGGTGGAGTGAAGGACTCACACATCTAGGTTCACTGCTCACAACCTCAAAACAGCTCACAGTCTCCTAAGCACTTTACAAATGTCAGTTATTATCATTACCATTTCAGAAGGTCTCATTTAAACCTCCAGTTACAACCAACACCACTGAGAGTTTTGGATTTGGTTCTCGATGCTGTGGCTGTAGCACTGAGAGGTGGGCTCACACTGCTGGGACGTGCAGGATTCTCTCCCCTGCACCAAGTGGCCCCAGGCTCCTGCGGCTCTAGAATTCTTGTTTTGAGGTTTCGTTTTGCATGTTCTTCCTTCTCTCAGTGTATCTGTCCTCTGCTGACTTCTTACCACCTCCTTACAATGGCTGTTTTTTAAATCTACCATAGACAAGATATCCAAAAGGCCAAGATTGCATAATTGTACCTAAAATGCAGCTACCCTTTGGAGACTTGTCTTTAAATGAAGAAGGTTTGGTGCATGTCATGTTTTGCCATCAGAGGCCCTTTTTACTTCCTCCTATACTTTTGCAGTGGTGTTCTGAAGGACTAACTTTCTGGGATGAAAGATATCCTGAGGTCAGGTGCAGTGGCTCACACCCGTAATCCCAGAACTCTGGGAGGCTAAGGTGGGAGAATCACTTGAGCCCAGGAATTTGAGACCAGCCTGGGCAACATAGGAAGACCTGTTGTTACAAAAGATTAGCTGGGCATGGTGACACATGCCTGCAGTCCCACCTACTTGGAAGTCTGAGGTAGAAGGATTGCTTGAGCCAGAGAGGTCGAGGCTACAGTGAGCCATGATTGTGCCACTGCACTCCAGCTGGGCAACAGAGCAAGACTCTGTCTCAAAAAGAAAAGTAATATTTCCTGATCGTATTTATTTAAGAGGAGGTATGACTGCATGATCTAGACTGCTTTCTGCTAGGGCTTGACCATGGGTCTTCCGGATTTGGGATCACAGTTTAATGCACATCCTTGGTTCAGACCATACTTATTTTAATTGCAAATTCCTAGCTATATTTTACTTGCCTTCAGAGCCTCTCTTCTTTTCTCAGGAACCCCACCTGTCATGCAGGGTGTTCTTGGTCCACCTTCATCTGAGCTTGCCTGGTATTCACCTGCTACAAGTCCCAAACTATTTTCCGCTGGAGATAATATTTATGTTGGCTAAACATTGGCACAAGCAAGTCATAAACTTGGCATGTACACAAACAACGTGGCAGACCAATGAACAGATGTTCTAACATTTACAAATCGGTTTTCAGTTATGAGCATGTGCAATGACCATCTGCCTTTGTCCCCGGTGTGCCGAGCTCTTCTTATAAGGTTAGTCATGTTCTCCACTTCAGTGTTTCTTAAACTCTGCTGCACATTAGAGCCACCTGGGAAGCATTTACAAACCCTGATGCCCAGGACAGCCACCAGACCAATTAATTCAGACTCTAGGGGTGGGACCCAGGCATCGGGTGGCTTTGAGAACTCCTCAGGTGATCTCAATGCAGGCAAGTTTGAGAACGCATTCCCTAGTCCAATGCTTCTAAGATTTTAATGTGCCTGAAAATCCCTTGAAGAGTCTGTTAAAATGCAGACTATGATTCAATAGATCTGAGTGGGCTAAACATCTGCATTCCTAACAAGTGCCCAGGCAATATGGCTGCTGCTATGAATCCAGGGACCATACTTTGAGTAGCAAGGCTGTAGTCCTTTCTAGTGCCTGTTCATTAGCCTTGCAAGTAATTTCCCAGAAATCACGAGTCCATTTGAGTTTGTGATTATTTTCACATTTATCAATGGCTCCACTAGGTCTCGCTCCCTCTTTGTTCTGCCCATATCCTATAGCCACTCTCCCGTGGTAAAGTAATCTTAATATTGATCTCACTTTTCTATTTTTCTCTAGATAGTGATTCTTATGAGAACAACTCAGACAGTAGAAGAGTCACCTAGCTAAACCTAAGCAGATTTTTCCATTGATCTGATCTTTTTCTCTAGGTACACTCTCTCTGCAAAGTTCATTGAACACAAGGACATGTCCTCTGGGATAAGGAAATTCGTTGAACATTGTGTGATTTGGTGAATGATAATGACCTAGTATCTTGGTTACTGCTGCTCCAAATAGGTTACTCACAAACACTGGTCTTCAGTTCAAAAAAATCATTAATAGTGACCAAAGGATAGAGGATAGCACAAAAGTAATTTTTGTTTCAGGATTGGTTACGATTTTAGATGACAGTACCTTGAAAGATGCAATTTCCTAGCCAATATTCTACTGTGATAATATTTGCTCTGTGATAATATTTGCCAGTTATCATGAGCCCTGGTCTGTGGACATATTCTTGGGGAATCAAAACTTTTCTAGGAGTCTTTTGAAATAATGTATTTCATGCTGATAATAACTTAAAAATTAACATAAAGCATACTAGATTATCAAGATGAGTTAGTCCTGGCTCATGATTTCGATGTCTGCATTTCTGTTTGTGTTTATGATTGTTTATGTGCCAAATAGCCATACTTCAATTATTACAGTCTAATGATGAAAGAAGAGAGAACAGAGGGAGGTTTAATAGAAACATCATGTGTGTGAGCCAAAAGAAGATCCCATGGCATTACAGGGAGCCTTACAAACAAAAGTTTCTCAGTAGGTTCAATAAGAGAAATATGATAGAAGAACTCAGAGGTCACATACCACATCATATTTTAGATTTGCTGAGACTCAGAAAACAAAATGAAACAAAAACCCAATAAAACTCCAAAATCCCAGGATTATAGCCACTGGGACCATTTCATGTTGACCACAGCCATTCAATCTCAACAAAATAATATTGTCTATTATACTATGTTGATAACTTACATTTAAACAGCATTGACTTGTATTTTATTATCATTTAATTTATATATTTGTTTTGGTCGTATAGTTATTTCAAAACCACCAGCATTCTAGTTTTATGTCTGTACATATTCTTTAATAAGTTGCATTAGTAACTTTCTAATGCAAATAAATAAAGCCATTGCTGGGATAATTTTTGGTTCTTTGAAAATATTTTCTATTTACTTTTTAGCGTGTATTCTTTCCTTGTGCACATGTTAAGTTCCTTTCCTATTTTCTGAAATGTCATAGTGGTCCTGGTCTAGCCTCATGTGCTCGATTTCAAGAGGTTGTTAATGAGACACTGTTGGGAACAGAAACATAGGTAAGATTTCATTTTTACATTACCTGCAAATACAGTAACAAACAGTTTGCAGGGAAAAATTTGCCTGCTTGGAAGTCATGCCTGATGATGGCTGGTGGCTGGTGGAGGCTCCAACATGACAGGTCACTGGGGACTTATATTGCGCCCATGAGAGAGCAGGAGTCATACCTACGATTTGGAGGGAAAATAAAGTGCTTACAGGCTGTGGGGCCTCTGGCTCTCCATTTCCTGATGGGTGGCTGAGAGCCTGCACGGCTGTCGAGGGTTGGGTGTCCCCTTTGGGCAACTGCTGACTGCCTTCTGAGAGGGTATATGACTGGCTCTGAGGATTAAAAAAACAACAACATAAAAATGCTGGTCCCCTCCTGAAGGCCAGCTGACCCCTGGGGTTGACTTTAAAAAGACAAAATTGTCCTCATAAGCTGTGAATGTAGGGGCCAATTATTATTCCTGGGGTCCTCTGCATCTATCAGAAGTATTTGAAAAGTAGGCTTCAGTTTCTCTGAAAGATACACTGAATGGATGGTTCATAATCTCTGCTAGTATGAAAATGCTATTTATAGATGATTTAAAAAACAATGCCTTTTCTAAGACTATATTTGTAAGTTTGTAAACATCTGAGTGCAGCTTTAATATATAGCAAAGGAAAAACGGTATAGACAAAGTAACAGTTTTCAGAATATTTTAGAGTTTTATTCTCTGCCCGTAGTGTGCACGAAATGTATCATTCTTGCTGTGGGAAGTCACAGCAGGTGCATAAAACCTTATTAAGATTTGTATTGGAATAGCTTTAGATATACTTCAATGCAAAAAAAAAAAAAAATCAGGATTCAACTCTGATCTGTCTTGTGTGTAGTTGGTTCCAAAAGGTAGGCTTTTAGTCAGTTTTTAGTCATTAACAATTTATAGACACACCATTCAGGAGCCTAAACATATTAAGTCCATTACATGGATATTTGCAAATATCTGGATATTTAGAAATAATACTGGAATATTTTCACCTTTCAATCCAAGTTGTATGGATTTATATGAGTATTTACCTTGATCTATTAAGATTTGCAACATGAGCCTAACTTTCCCACATAACTCTGATTTTGCTCAGTTTATGAAGTTTTGTACAAATTTGCTTCAAACTAACAGCTTTAGTTACACATTCTACAGGTACATATTAACCATTTGCTCTCTGCAAGGCGCTATTTACTGGCTTATTATATATACTTCTTTCTCTTTAGCCCCTCTTAAGAGATTTTTGGCCGATGAGGGAAAAATATATTCCCAATGAATTTTTTTTTTTTTTTTTTGGAGACAGAGTTTCACTCTTATAGCCCACACTAAAGTGCAGTGGTGCAATCTCAGCTCATTGCAACTTTCGCCTCCCAGGTTCAAATGATTCTCCTGCCTCAGCCTCCTGAGTAACTGGGACTACAGTCATGTGCCACCAAGCCTGGCTGATTTTTGTATTTTTTTTTTAACTGGCCTCCCAAAGTGCTGGGATTATAGGTGTGAGCCACTGCGCCTGGCCTCAATACATTTTAAAAGCATGGTATGCTGTTTCTAAAACCAATATTAAAGGGTAATCATAATGATAAAGTATACAAGTATCAGTCATGATTTTATAATTTAAATTCTTCCACATGCTAACCAAAATTAAAACCAATTCCCAAAGGCAACGAATACTTACATGACGATTGCCCATTTTCCTTTTTCTGAGATGGTTTTCCTGTATTTTATTAGAGATCAGTTCTCCTACAGGCAAAGTTTACAATGGTTTTCCCAGGGCATAATATCTCTTGTGTTTAATAAGTAACTTCTGGCATTGAATTTGAATACATTGTTGGGGATGGGTAGGGAGTGGCTCTGGCTACAGATGAACTTAGACTGCCCAAGTTTCCTTAGTAGCCATGTTTTTAAAATAATATACTTCTTAATAAATAAAGTTTAGGCTTTTAAAGTTGAATAGCTTCTTACCACCTAAAAGACTAAACCTGCCTCACTTCTAATTGTTGAGAGAATTATTCTTTCATATTTTGGGTGTTTGTTTAAAATATTATGCCTGTTAATAATGACAGCACTAACCAGATAGAAAAATCTTACTATTTTTTTACTAACATTGTTATTATTATTACAGAGAATTTTTTGAAGGCTACATTGCATTATGCTAGATCATTTTTAAAATTTTACTGAGTTTTAAATTTAAAAAGTAATATTTGCAGATGGTAAATTTGTTTCTAATAATACAAAAAGATCCCATGAAAAGTCAGTCTGCAGACTCTTTATCCTTCCTCAGAGATTTTCTGTGAGTCCTTCCAGAAGTGGTTCATGTATATTCATCTATGTCTCTCTGTCTAGTTACCTATCTCTCTGTTTATCTTTATCTGACTTGTCTTTTCTGCCTCACCAAATGGATTTGTACAATGTATTCTCTTCCATGCCTTTTCTTTTCTTTCCTTTTTTTCTGAGAAGGTTATTATAACATGTTCCTTTTTTTATTTGTACAAATTTATGGGGAACATAAGACATTTTGTTACATGTGTATAATGAGTACTGATCAAGTTAGGCTATTGAGGGGTTTACCTGAGTACAATAGATTTCTGTTAAGTACAGCCACCTTACTCTACTATCCAACGCTGAATTTATTCCTTCCATCTTAGTGTGTGTTTGTACGCTTTCACTCACTTGTCTTCTTCCCCCACACCCCGACAACTCACCCTGTGCGGTGTCTGTTCTCCATCTACCCGATCTCTACCTTCATGTGATCAAATTTTTCAGCTCCCACATATGAGAGAGAACATGTGATATTTGTCTTTTTGCACCTGGCTTGTTTCACTTAATATAGTGGTCTCATGGCTTGTACATTTCATGTACTAAAGAAATAGATGACATTGGCACATTTCTTTTTCAGTGGCTATGCAGTAATCTGTTATGGAGATGAACTGAAGCTTATTTCATCAGCCCACCATTAAAGGTCATTTAGATTGTTTTTGGTCTTTTGCACGAATATTTCATATACATCTTCACTTATGCTTTCTCATCTGTAGAATAAAATCTTAAAATACAGTTACTGGCTAAAGACTATGTGCACTGAAAATTCCAATAGATGTTGCCAAGTTGTCTTCCATACTGACATAAAATGCTGGACGACTCTCAAAGACCAGCTGATCCATGGGGCTGACTTTCAAAAGATGAAATTTTCACTCTCACTATATTAATATACCAGTATACTTTTCCCCACATATTGGCTAACACCAAATATTTTCAAACTTTTTCATGTCTGCCAATTTCAAAGATAAAACTATGGTATTTTATTAAATTTACATTTCTTTCATTTGATATCCTTGAAATTATATATCCCATTTCTTTAAAGTAATTTGTGTGATTTTTTTTCCTGTGACTTGTGTCCTTTATTTTTCTTTTGAGTTATTAGTGTTTTCATTATTTGTTTATAAAACACTTTATTTGTAATCAAATCTAGGCTTTTGTGAAGTGTAACAATTATTTTTCCACAGTTTGTTATCTTTTGTCTTTGTTTATGTTTTGAGGGCATATGTGTGAAGAAAGTATTAGCTCTGATGTATTCAAATATATCAATCTTTTATTCTTTGACTTGTTTAGAAAAACCATTTCAGCATTAAGATGCTTAAATCTTCTTATACAAGTGTTCCTTCAAGTTCTTTTAATGGCTTAATTTTTTTAAAGGCTTATATCTTTGATTCATTTGGAATTGATTTTGATATAGATTAAGGAAGGAACGATGTGTTAGGCTGTTCTTCTATGGCTATAAAGAAATACCTGAGGCTGGGTAGTTTATAAGGAAAAGGGGTTTTATTTTGGCATGTGGTTCTGCACTGTACAGGAAGCTTGGTGCCAGCGTCTCCTTCTGGAGGGTCTCAGGGAGCTTACAATCAGGGCAGAAGACAATGGAAAACCAGTATGTCACCTGGCGAGAGCAGGAGCAAGAGAGGAAACGCAGAGGTGCCACACATTTCTCAACAACCAGAGCTTGTGTGAACTCAGAACAAGAGCTCTCTTATCACCAAAGGGATGGCACCAAGCCATTCATGAGGGATCTGCCCCCATGATCCAACACCTCCTGCCAGGTCCAACATCCAGTACTGAGAATTACATTTCAACAGGAAATAGGGAGGGGACACGCATCCAAACTATATCAAAAGGAGTCAGCTTAGCTTTTGTTATTCAGTCAATCCTAGATGGTTATTGGATAATACACTTTTCCTCTATTGGTCTAAGATGCCACTTTTATTTAAAGCTAAATTCCCATATAACATAATTCTAATTTCCCATGTAAAATTTTGTATAGGTTTGTTAAATTCTGATTTTATATAGTTATTATTTTTTTCTTTTAATTATTGAGTGTTTTGGATGTGCTAATTGCTGGAAAGATGGACAGGATGGATATGAATTTTCCCTTCCTAGAACTTGCAGTCAAATTTCTATATAGGAAACAAACAAATAAGTAATTATAAATTGTCATATGGGCTATGGAGAGGATAAGCAGGACGCTAGAATAAAGACTACCCTGTGTGTGTGTGTGTGTGTGTGTGTGTGTGTGTGTGTGTGTGTACTTTGCTTTAAATGGAGTTAGGGCTCCTCAAGGAGCTCACATTGAAGCTGTGAATTAAAAGGTAAGAAGGAGTTCATCATTTAAAAAGAGAAAGTGCTCCAAATCGGATGTTCTTAGCTTGTGCTAAGGCTCAAAATAGGAAAGAGCTTTGTGAATTGGAGAACATAATAGATGCCAATGAGACTGGAGACTATTGGGTGCCACACAGGGTGCCAGGTATGGAAATACAGTGGTGAATAGGACAAACTCCTTCCTCCAGGAATTGACAGCAGAATGGGGGAGAAGACAAGAAGATGTAGGTTAATGACCACTGCTTCGAACACTCACTATTATTTTTTCTTTAGTGTTGAGTTTTTGTTTTATTGCCCACTGTCTCCTTTTGCCAGCCCAGACTTCTCAGGGCCATGTCCTCTCTGCCACACCTCTGTGTCACTAACCACACCTGCCAGGAACCCCTGATCAGTGACGTCTCAAAGGTCAAGAGGGGCAGGGCAATTTGATGTGCAGTGCTGACTGTAGAGATAAGTGCTGTTCAAGGGTGCTGAGTTACTGAGCACAAGAAATGCCTAGTTAAAGAAGAGATACAGTTATGGCTCCAGGGAGGTGCAAGCTAGACAGCTGAGAAGTGGAAGTGTCTTTTTACTTTTTGACATAACCACCAGCGTAGACATCTCTTGATTATTTAAGCTTGGCCATAGTCAGGTTTTGATCTGACAGAGATGGAGCTATCCCTAGTGTCCCTCCTTTTCTCCTTCCCCAGGTGAATGGATGCTTGGGAAAGTGGCTGGGATAATTACCATCAGCAGCAGCAGTGGGGAAGGAAGGGACATTCCCATGACCTCAGGCCATTTCTGGAAGGATGTGATGCTTAGAGGCCCAGAGGGGAGAAGGAGGGAAACTATCTGGGAGGGAAGAGTGAGAAGACCCGATCTGGGTGAAGAGAGGGCACAAGACGGGTGGAAGGGTATTTTGTATTGTTGTAAATATTTAGTGATTATAAACTATAACAGGTGCTGTGTAATAGGTTCCTCTAGTTGACTGGGCTACATCTACCTTTTACATCTCTTGGTTTTTGGTTCTCAAAGTCATGATGTTGCCCACTGAGAGGGCAGTTGGCAATGTGTGTGAGAGTGTCTGGGTGGCCTGATTGAGTGGGGATTGGAGCCCAGCCCAGGGATAATAAACATCCTGCACTGCATGGGACAGTCCCACACAACAAAGAATTGTCCAGTCCTCAAGCCAATGGTGCCCCACTCCCCTTGAACGGTGGGAGACCTTCTGTCTCTCCCACCTTCCCTCTATGAAGGGCTCTATTGGTAGACCAGGAGTTCATGAACTTCTGTGGTGCTCCCGGGTCTTAAAAGTCTGTAAAATCTGGCTGGGCGCTGTGGCTTATGCCTGTAATCCCAGCCCCTTGGGAGGCTGAGGCGGGCAGATCACGAGGTCAGGAGTTTAAGACCAGCCTGGCCAATATGGTGAAACCCCGTCTCTACTGAAAATATAAAAATTAGCTGGGCATGGTGGCATGTACCTGTAATCCCAGTGACTTGGGAGGCTGAGGCAGGAGAATCACTTGAACCCAGGAGGTGGAGGTTGCTGTGAGCCAAGATTGTGCCACTGCACTCCAGCCTGGGCTACAGAGTAAGACTCTGTCTCAAAAAATAAAAAAAAAAGTCTGTAAAAATTGAAGTTGCAATGCTATGAGCTTAATTGTGACAACTGGAAAGGTATGAAAGATGGAAAACATGTAAATGGGCAAGTGGGACCAGAAGAGACACATCACTTGGACCAACTTCTTCATTCTATAGATTAGGAAACTCCGGTTCTGGAGAGCTACCATATCTCACCCAACATCAGCCTGGTAGTTAGTAGAAAGGATGGTGGGATGAGATTATATACTACAGGATGCTCCTCAACTTACAATATGATGCAGTTACATCTGATAAACTCATCATACATTGAAAATATTGTTACGTTGGAAATGCATTGGACAAGTCTAATTTACTGAACATCATAACCTAGCCTGGCCTACCTTAAACATGCTCAGAACACTTATATTAGTGTATAGATGGGCAAGGTCATCTAACACAAAGCCTATTTTATAATGAAGTGTTGAATATCTCATGTAATTTACTGAATACTATACTGAAAATGAAAAACAGAATGGTTGCATGGATGTCCTTAGAAGAAGGGGGAAATGCGATATGAAGACACAGGAACAGAGGGAGAAGGCTGTGTGGCAATGGAGGCGGAGAGGGGCATGCCATAGCTGCAAGCCAGGGGACGTCAAGGACTGCCAGCAACCACAAGAAGCCAGGAAGGGGGAAGAAAGAATTTTCCCCTGCAGATTTCAGAGGGAGCATGGCCCTGCCAACACCTTGATTCTGAACTTTTTTTTTTAAGACATAGTCTCACTGTCACCCAGGCTGGAGTGCAGTGGCACAATTGTAGCTCACTGCAGCCTTGACCTCCTGGGCTCAACTGATCGTCCAGCCTCAGCCCCCCCACCTCACAAGTAGCTGGGACCACAGGTGTGCATCATCACACCTGGCTAATTTTACAAACAATGTTTTTGTAGAGACTGGGGTCTTGGCCAGGCACGGTGACTCAAGCCTATAATCCCAGCACTTTGGGAGGCCGAAGCAGGCAGATCATTTGAGGTCAGGAGTTTGAGACTGGGGTCTTGCTATGTTGCTCAGGCTGGTCTTTAATTTTCAACTTCTGTCTTTCAGAACTGTAAGACAATACATTTCTTAAGTCATGAGTTTGTGACACTGTGTTATGACAGCCCTAGGAAACTAAAACACCTTAAACAGAAAGCAAAAAGCTCATTGATTGCTGTGAGAATCACAGCAACTGCATTATGCTGTACAATTTTCATTTAATAAGATTTCCATTTGGAAATACTTTGGGGAAAATATTATATGATATTAAGACTACACATATCTCAGATTCTCTTATAGTCATACAATATTAATTAAAATAACAAAAGCACATACATGTTCATTTTCTAAATGCTGAACACTTGCCTGCTCTTTCTTTCTGCAGGGAGAATTAATGGTATTTTATTTATGTAGTATAATTTATTTAGCTAAAACCCCCAAATTATAGTTCATTTTTGGACAGATGCTTTCTTCCACATAGAAAAAACGAAAATGGTAGGATTTCTGTCATGTTCGTGTATAGTCTCCCTCCGCCCCATCAGTTAATAAATTTCTAAGAGTAGAAACAGTACTATTGCTTAACAAATTCCCACAGTATCTTCATATAATGCCCACTTTATAAAAGTTCTTGCTTGGCTAAGATAAAAAGGCTGAAATCTGCAGGAAACATTAGAGTTGCTGAAAGTATACTCCCATATTTTTCTGTAGTAAAAACCCCGAAAGTCACACATTTCATCTTGCATGTACAAAAATATACGTAACGTAGAACAAAATGCTACCTTCAATTCATGGGTGTGTTGACAAATACTTATTGTATATTTCCCATGTACAACATGCTATGCTGAGTTACAGGGAATAGGAAAAATAGAGGACACAGCTCTCATTCCACCCTCTTAGATGCTATACTCTAGTTGGGGAAATGAAATATCCATATAAGCGAAACCACATCTTAATTTAAAGTTGTATTTTGTGGCAGAAAAAGCACAGCCTTGGGAGAGCAAAGCCCTCTGGGTTTAGAATGGTCTCTGCTACAGCTTATGTGTGTGATCACATCAGAGTCAGTCTGTCCGGTTCTTGGGTTTCTAGTATGTAAATAGAACAGCTGGGCTTCATGTCTACATTTACTGTGAACACTTCAGGTCTAGGAAGGTAGGTTGCAAGTGACTGAAAACTTGACTCACAACAACTTCAGCAAATGATTGAATTTTTGGCTCACATAATTGGAAAACATGCCAGCTTCAGCTGGATCTAGCTACTCGAAATATATCCTAGAGACCCATTGTCTCCATTTCTCAGTGCTGCTTTCTCCCCCCTCAAAGAGATTCCACATTTCAAAGACAGGATGTTGGCCAGCAGATCGACGTTTTCATCCTTAAAATTCCAAAACTAGTGAAAAGGAAATGAGAGCTTCTTTTCCCCATAAGTTTGAATACATAACCTGGTGTGATCCTCTGGCTCACGTTGGGATTCATCCTCATCTTTGAACTTGTCACCATAGATGGGGTGGGGCAGGCTGTGAGGACCAGGTTTCATGTCCTCCTCTAGAGCTGTGTGAGAAGTCAATCCTACCCAAACCGTGTGGACTGAGAGTAGGGGAAGGATTGTCATGCAGAGAAAATTGGGATACTCTCAATAAAAGAAGGGTGAATGTAATGGTAGGCTGGCCAAAAAAGAGATGTCCACTACAGAAGGACAAAAAGAGAAAGAAAAGAGATGAGAGAGAGAGTTCACGAGGATGGGAAAAGAAGGTGGAAATGGTACCCCAGAGGCTAAGACCTGATATTAGATTCACCAAAAGATGAGTAAAGTGCCCTTCCCTTTGAAGCTTGCACTCCAGGACAGCTTTCTGTGCATCTTCTTGGGCTGATCTTCTGGTACCCAGCATTCAATATCTGCCCACATACTTATGGAATGTTCACTTCTCACTTGCTCCACCCTGTGGACTTTGTCATTGTGAGGTTTGCTGGCTGGTGGGGGTCGGGGGTCCATTGTCAATGCCTCTGGGGAGATGAACCACTGCTTAGGGGCCCATACTACAGAATTTCAGAGCCCAGCACTCATTCATTAATGCACAGGAATTGATTGCTAAGTGTGGGGTGTGATAGCACTATGCTAGGTACCATGAGGCAGAAGACAAACAGGTAAGAAACAGAGTGCTTGCCCTCTTAAGAACTTCAAATTTATGTGCAAGGAATAAGATTAAAAAGTGCAACTGGAAGCCAAGATATAGTTGGGTACAAAATGACTGTTATAAATAAGGTAATTCACAGAAGTTGAAAAAGAAGAAATGGTGGCCAAAAGGAATAAGGAAGGCTTCATAGAGGCATGGACTTTACTCTGGGATGTGTAGAGTGGCAAAAATTGGAAAGGAGTTCAAGGAAGGCATCACGAAGACAGCACAGGGAAGTGGTGAATGCCACAGGAGAACGATCAGGAGGTGATCGGGGGTGTGGTGTGTTTAGGGGACAAGGGGGGTCGAGGAGACCCAGAAATGAGGTTGAGAAGTTAACCCTGATGAGAACACCTGGACTAGAATGGGGGGCACGGGGGAGCTGTCAAAGAGAACCCAAGGGTTCAAGCTGGAGTGACTGGGATTTTTGTGTAGGCATCTTCCGCAACAGGAAAATCAGAGAAGGAGCTGCTCTAGGAGGGACACACGGAAGCTGAGATGCCCAGAGCCCCAAAGGAAGAGTTGAAAGGGCAGGTGGAGAAAGAGGGATGAGCCTTGGCTGAGAAGTTTGGGATAAGAGCCGGATCAGGATCATCACACGGTGGGTGTTAGAGCCTTGAAGGGGTTGATGTGGTCATGTGGAACATGTTGAAAGAGAATAGAAGGTTGGGAGCCAAGCCTTGGAAGGCCCATTTGGAGGTGACAAGGAGAAAGAGGCCTTCAAAGAAGTCAGAGAGCTCATCAGAGAAAGTGATGAAATAAACACAAGATGAAACAAAATCACCACCAAATTCTAGCATCGTGGGATGCAAGCTGTCTTGCCCACATCAGCCCTGACCTCACTGTATTGTCTCTACTGTTCCCCAGTTTACACATGCCCACCTGGGGTGGACTCCCCAAGGGCCGCGACTATGTCCTCCTCACCTTTCTTTCTCCAGAGCCTGGTATGGCACTTGTCACATGGAAATAATGGCCCCAGATATACAATATGTCTTTGTTGAATGAGAGACTGTCAAGAACAAATTCTTTAAAAGCCTGTCTGTTGTAGGCCAGATTTCGTTATGACAAACTCCAAGGGATATCCAAGTTTCTTGGGCAGAATTTGATTCATGCAAATATTCCATAAATAAATGGATAGTATGACTGGAAAACACATGTGTGTGCAGGTTTTTCTCATCAATGCAGAGCAGGAAGACTGAAATTGTCACCCACACACCCAAAGATGAATGAGTATGTGTGAGAGTGATTCCATCATTCTTTAATTGTTTCCCATTTGCATTCTTTTAAAGGAGATTCATCAGCACATTCAAATCCACTAATTCATTAATTAAACAGATAATACCTTTAGTGTCTACTATGTGTCAGGAGCTCTGCTAGGCATTGGGGATTTGGTGGTGACAAGCCTACGTCTGGGCCCTTGTGGAGCTTATATTCTGTAAGGGGAAAAAAAGAAATACACAAAGCTACAAAGAGCACAATTACAGGTTGTGAGACATGCAGTGCTGTAACAGGTATAAACAGGGTGATATGACAGCAAGCAATTTGGGAGGCTGACAATCAAGGCAGAAAGGAGAGGCCTGTTGGTGTGTGTGTGAGGAGAGCCAGACCTGAAGAACGCGAATGGCACAGTTATCTGAAGAACCAGGGGAATGATTTTAGGCAGGGAGAATGAGGTCCTGAGACTGAAAGCCTTCGGTACATATGATGAACAGAAAAGATGTCAATGTGATCAGAGGGTGAAGGAGAGAGGCAGGAAAAAGACCAAGGCAGGCTCATGTGTAGGCTATGGTTGGGGGGGGGGGCTGGGGTTGATTTGTAGAGAAAGATGAACTTATCCAGGTGTTTTATATAAGAGAGTAGGATGATCTAAATTAGGGTTTGAAAGGTTGCCCCAGCTATAAATAGGTGAGGATGTCCATGGGGCAGAGCAGAAGAGACAGGTCAAGAGGCCTTCACTGCAGACCAGGCAAGAGGTGCAGGTGGTTTGGACTGTAGAGGCAGGGTTTAGAGATGGGGACACGTTTGGAAGTGGGCCCAAGAAGATGGGTTGGACATAGGGATGGGTTGGACATAGGGATGGAGTGGAAAGGAAAGTCAAGAACATTTCTCCCAGATTTTGGGCCCAAGCACCTGGGTGGATGGGGCTATTAATGGAGGTGAGGAAGACTTGGTGGAGGGAAGAAATGGTGGAGCAGGGCTTTGATTGTGTTTAGTTTGAGACTTATTAGACACCCAGGTGGAGATGTCAAACTGGCAGTTTTGGATGAATGATGTGTGGGTTAGAGACACATTTGGGAATCATTAGAGTGTGTGGAAGTCATGAGCCAGGTGGACATTACTGCTGGCAGGTGGGAGGAGAGAGGAGGGGAGGGAAGGAGGGGGTGGGGAGAGGAGGGAAGAGAAAAGGAGGGGAGAAGAGAAGAGGGGAGAGGAAGGAGAGGGGAGAGGAGGGGAAGGAGAAGGAAGGGGACCCTGGAGTGAGTCTCAGGTGTGTCACACTTACCTGTCACATAGAGGATGTGAAGAAGGCAGCAAAGGAGGTAGAGAAGGAGTGGTGAGTAACAGTGAGGAAAATTAGAAGAATGTGGTTTCTAGAAAGGCAAGATGAGAGCTGTTCAAGAAGGAAAGTAGTTAACTGTCTCGAATACTGCCAACAGTGATAGGAAGAGAGCAAAGTGTCCGAAATATATTTTATTTAAAAAAATTAACCTGGGCCAGGAGAGGTGGCTCACTCCTGTAATCCCAGAACTTTGGGAGGCTGAGTCAGGTGAATCACGAGGTCAGGAGTTTGAGACCAGCCTGGACAACATGGTGAAACCCCTGTCTACTAAAAACACAAAAATTAGCTGGGCATGGTGGCAGGTGCCTGTAATCCCAGCTACTCAGGAGGCTGAAGCGAAAGAATCATTTGAACTCGGGAGGTGGAGGTTGCAGTGAGCCAAGATCGTACCATTGCACTCCAGTCTGGGCGACAGGGAGACTCTGTCTCAAAAAAAAAAGAGAACCTCACAGGTTTTCAGGAATATATGTATCACATGAACAGAAGCAATCTTTTCTCAGATAATTTTATTTATAATTAATTAATAGAAATACCTATTTAGTTAACTTAAACTTTAATTAAATGTGTACAAAGGGCCAGGCACAATGGCTCATGCCTGTAATCCCAGCACTTTGGGAAGCTGAGGTGGGCGGATGACCTGAGGTTAGGAATTCAAGACCAGCCTGGCCAACATGGCAAAACCCCGTCTCTACTAAAAATACAAAAAATTAGCTGAGTGTGGTGGCAGGCGCGTGTAATCTCAGCTTCTCAGGAGGCTGAGGCGCAAGAATCGCTTGAACCTGGGAGGTGAAGGTTACAGAGCCGAGATGGCACCACTGCACTGCAGCCTGGGTTTAAAAAAAAAAGGTGCAAAGACATTTGATTAGAATCAGAGTCCACAGGATTGGAATGAGGGAGAGCGGATAGCTGTCACTCAGGGACCTCTAGGACCCCCTGTCCACCTCACTACATGACTTTGCTTCTCTGTAATTAGCTGGATGATGACTCTGAGCAAGCCCCTTCCTTTTTACAGGCTTCCATTTTTATAATTCTAAAGCAGGGGAGTAGACCAAACCACTTGTAAATTCCCTTCCATCTTAAGGCTACCCTGATTCTATGATCCTAGTTAGAAGCATTTATCCAGTCTTTTCTTATTAAAATTTACTAACATCAATTTAAAAAAAAAAAAAACAACCTGGTTTTGGTTCCAAAAATTTGCTTAAGGTTCATGTTTCCTGCCTTAATGTGAAAAAAAAATTCATTTCTGACTTTTCTTGATTCCAGGCAAAACACTGTCAGTAGCAAGATGCAAGATCCCTATTTTTAGAGTGCTATTGCTTTCATGGCATCTTAAAGCCTGTTCCATGTTATAAATTAGGTTTTACTTTATGACGGTACACTATGACCAAGACGCCTAAGATAAGACTTCCTTGTCTTTTGAACTTCTGCATATTTTGGCTCTACGGTACTGGCCAACTTCAAGATCTGAACTTTCTATCAAGAAAGTACACGTTGAAAGTGATTTGTCACCAGGCCACGTGGGCCACATTCAGAAGTCTGACCAAACTTTGATGATCTACACATGGCAAAGTAAAGACCAAGAAAAGCAGTTCCAGAAAACATTTTTTTCAGCTTGCTTCAGCCCTCATGAATACTTCCAAACTATCTTTAAATAGATAGTAAAAATTGTAGAAAATTGTATTAATAGCTTAAGTCATGTGTACTCATTGCAGATAAATGATTAATAGTACAGGAAGCTAATGAACAACCAGCTGACTAACACGCCCTGGGGAAATGTAGTTGCTGAAGGGCGAAGTGATAAAGGTCACCATCACTTTTTTTTTTGAGACAGAGTCTCGCTCTGTCCCCAGGCTGGAGTGCAGTGGTGCGATCTCGGCTCACGGCAATCTCTGCCTCCCGGTTCAAGCAATTCTCCTACCTCAGCCTCCTGAGTAGCTGGGATTACAGGTGCATGCCACCACACCCAGCTAATTTTTGTATTTTTAGTACAGATGGGGTTTCACCATGTTGATCAGGCTGATCTCGAAGTACTGACCTTGTGATCCGCCTGCCTCAGCCTCCCAAAGTGCTGGGATTACAGGCGTGAGCCACTGCGCCTGCCCACTGTCACTTTTTAACAGATAACTAAGACTTCCTAACCTTTCCTGGTAGTCAAGACTACTTTTAGGGATGGAATTCTGTGACAAATGGAATCAAGAATTACTAGAAAGTGAAATTATTAGTTTGGTGCAAAAGTAATTGTGATTTTTGCCATTGAAAATAATGGCGAAAATATCAATTACTTTCACACAAACCAAATAATTTAGATCCAGTGACTTACTTTCTTTCCCTGAATTTCTTTTTTAAAATTCTCCTTTTTATCCCAGTCATAGGCTTGTCAGCTCCCTGAGAAGAGCAAGCTAAAGATTTTCCATCTTACGTTCGAGGTCTGTGTTAAGTAGTTAGAAAACATGAAGCCTCTTAAACCATCAGTGAGTGAAGATACCTAGCTGGGTGCTGTGTCCCAGTAGGTGTTGAGTAGATGGCTGAGAAAAGAAATGCACACAAAAAGAGTAATCATCTGCTCAGTGAATGAACAAAATGAACAGGGATAAGAAATTGACAAGGCATGGTATCTACACCTAGGTAAACAACAACAAAAAATTGAAAAGGTACCTTTTCCTCCTAGCAAATATAAAAATCCCCATGTAAATGAAGACTCCTTTTCTTTTTCTTTTTTGGGGGGCCGGGGGTACGGAGTGTTGCTCTGTTGCCTAGGTGGAGTGCAGTGGCGTGATCTTGGCTCACTGCAACCTCTGCCTCCTGAGTTCAAGCAATTCTCCTGCCTCAGCCTCCTGAGTAGCTGGGATTACAAGCATGCACCCCCATACCTGGCTAATATTTGTATTTTTGTAGAGACAGAGTTTCATCATGTTAGCCAGGCTGGTCTTAAACTCCTGATCTCAAGTGATCCACCTGCCTCTGCCTACCAAAGTGCTAGGATTACAGGCAGGAGCCACCATGACTGGCCTCCATTTCTTCTTTTTAAGTTTTTTTTTTTTCATTATATATACATAAGGTACACAATATTATGTTTTGAATTACATATACCAGTGAAATGATTACTACAGTGAAGCAAATTAACATATGATCATCTCATCTAACAGTTACCTTTGTGTGTGTGTGTGTGTGTGTGTGTGTGTGTATGTAAGAGCACCTAAAATCTACTTTCTTAGCAAATTTCCAGGATTCAATATAATAGTATTAATTGTGACCCTCCTGTTGTACATTAGATCTCTAGACTTATTCATCCTACGTAACTGCAACTTTGTAAAATTTGACCTATGTCTCCCCATTCCCTTCACCCCTTCACCTCTGGTAACCATGCTCTACTCTCTGTTTCTGTGTATTTGACTTTTTAAAAGATTCCACACATAAGTGAGATCATGCAGTAGTTTTCTCTCTCTGTCTGGCTCATTTCACTTTGTGATACCTGCATTCGCAAGTTCATTGCAGCATATTCACAACAGCCAGGATATGGAAACAACGAAGTATCCATTGATGGATGAGTGGATAAAGAGATTGTGGCATACATGTATGTACATAAAAAAATAGGGCATTAGTTAGCCTTAAAAAAGAAGGAGATCCTGCTATTTGTGACCATGCAGATAAACCTCGGGGACTCCTTTTCTGCTAAATACATTCATGATATTCATTTATTGTTGGTTCAATGTCATTAGGGGAATTCTGGGGCTAAAGGGACCCCTATTAAGGCAAGGTTTGTTTGAAATTAATTAGTATGATAAAGACCATTAAGTTGAAATGAACATTTTTATTTGGTTGAGAAGATAGGCAAAAACCTTCTTGTACAAAATTCAACTGCATTGTGTAGACATGTGAACGCTGCTTAACACCAAAAATATTAAAGCCTCAGGGGCCTAGTTATAGATATCATATACACTGCTGGATTTTTTTTTTTGAGATGGAGTTTTGCTCTTGTTGCCCAGGCTGGAGTGCAATGGCACGATCTTGGCTCACTGCAAACTCTGCCTCCTGCATTCAAGCAGTTCTCCTGCCTCAGCCTCCCGGCCAGCTGGGATGACAGGCATGCGCCACCACACCTGGCTAATTTTGTGTTTTTAGTAGAGATGGGGTTTTCCATATTGGTCAGGCTGGTCTCGAACTCCTGACCTCCGGTGATTCACCCGTCTCAGCTTCCCAAAGTGCTAGGATTACAGGCTTGAGCCATGGCGCCTGACCCACTGCTGGATTTTTCATTTGGCCAAATTATGTCTAGGACAACCACCCAAGGTGAAGGTGTCCTATGGTCCATAATCAAGGTGCCTGAGGGTGTTTGGAATAGAGATGAAGGCCAGAAGTCAGTGCAACTTGGGTTGACAAGGTTCTCTATAGCTGTCCTATTGAGTTGAAAGATGGGTTTGGTATTTCAAACTTATTTTAACTTTCTTCTGCATTTCATTCCACTTGATAACCTCTAGGTGTCCTATAAATGTTCGCTGAACTAAACCAAACTTACCTGCATACCTGCCTACTATGTTCTGGGCACTATGCAGACTCTAACAATGAAGATGATAAAGTCATTATTGGTATCACTGATTGCATCATTGGTGAAAAAGACATACAAGCATCATTTCCTACAACATGGAAGGTGCTATGGTGCAGGCAAACCTGCTGTTAGGCCTGAGTGCACCAGGGTACTTATTCCGGTATAGGGGAGTTACCACACCATAGTTCAAATTTTGGCCAATGGGAGGTTGAAAACAAGAAGGAGCCAAGAAATCAATGCCTCACTCCTCCTTCTCCCAAGTGGCTGTTTTGAGGCACAGGGATTTCATGTGACCTCTTGAGATGTATCACACAGGACTGAGCAGCTTACTTTTCTCCAGGGGCCATGGCCTACTCGGTAACATAGTATTTGCTTGAGCTGTATTTGCTGTTTGTCCTTTCCTGCCTCTTTTTTGTTTCTCTCCATTTTGCCATCCTGGGATTTTACCCCCTGTAAATATGTTTGCATAGACTTTATTTATCTTTTTTTTTTTTTTTCCTAGAGAATTGGGGCCGAGACACTGTTTTTTAAATGTTGGGAATATTATCCCTGGGTGCTATGGGGCATATAACCTAAGGGGAATGAGTTGAGGAGGGTTGGGGAAGGAGATTAAATCAGGAAAGCCTTCCAGAAGGAGGTGACCCTGGAATAGGGTTTATAAGGAAGAGTAAGATACAGTCAGGCAGAGTGGGGTTGATAAGAGAAGATGAAACAACAGGAGCAAAAATACAGGGACATGGAGCTATAGGAATAAGATTTCTATTCAGAAAGCTAGTAGAAGAGGTGGTGTCTTGAAGCCTTACTTACATTACTGCTGGGGCAGAGAAAAGGCTGCTTTAACCTCTTTCTTCATTAAGCCTTCCACTAAGGAGGAGATGAGAAGTAAGAAGATTCAGGAATACCCTGGAGTTTGTACCCGGGAGTACTGAGTATGGAATCTGGCTCACAGGCATAAACCCCTTAATGTTGGCCCACATAATGGGGACTTTTTGTTTGCTTTATGTGATTGCCTATCACTTTTATGTAAAAATGAGAAAACTTGTTTGTCTTGAAAAATAAGACCTGGCTTTTATTTCTACACAAAAACAAATGATAAGGGCTGAGCAGCAAATGCCCACTTGGATGAAGCATGAGAGCTCAATTTCACGCAGTCCCCACCACTCCCGGATCTAGCTCCTGTTACTCATTCACATTATATGACCTGCCTTGCCTTTCAAGTATAGAGGTTTCCAATTCCGGGAATTCACTCAATATTGGGTACTTTTGAAGAGCTATAGGAAATGTGTCTACATATCCCAAAGATATAATACAATACAAAGATGAGAGTGATAGTAACCACTGTATTCAGTTTACTTGGCCAGTAAGACAATTTGTTCTCTACAGTGAAAACTATAAAACATTGATGAAGGAAATTGAAGAGGATACTACTAAGTGGAAAGGTATCCTGTGTTTATGAATTCACAGAATTAATATGTTAAAATGTCTATACTACCCAAAGTGACCTATAGATTCAATGCAAATCCTATCAAATTACCAAATGACATTTTTCACAGAAATAGAAAAAAAATCCTGAAATTCATATGGAACCACAAAAGAACCTGAATAGCCAAAGCAATCCTGAACAAAAAGAACAAAGTATGGGGGGGCCTCATACTATCTGACTTTAAAATATACTACAAAGCAATAGTAACCAAAATGGCATGGCATTGGTGTCAGAGGATCTGTAGGATGTCACTTTTCCACCTGGAAACTTCTGTGGCTTGTGCACCTTTGCCTGAGTTTTGTTTGGGCCTGTTGGGCTCATTTCACTGAGCCTGAGGCTCAGCAGGCTGCACTCAGGACTGCTACTGGCCTGGATCCCATGCCTTTCAAGGGCGGGCCAGGTGTGGAGCAGCAAGGGGTGTGTATGTGAGTGCAGGGTCCAGCCACTGTGAGTGAGTGCAAGTGTGCTAGCTGTGGCAGAACAGGCAGCTCCATGTGCTGGCACAAGCACTGGCTCTGTGCTAGGCTGAGGCTGGACCAGGTATACAGCAAAAGGGTTCCACTGTGGGACCAGGAAATATGGTGGTGCCCAGAAGCTTGGAGATGCCAGGAACTGCAGAGCCCCAAAGAGGGTGTTATAGCCCTGGCTTGGAAGCCCCTGGGTCTGGGCTCCTTAAAGGGTTGCAGCTTTTCTGACCTCCTTCGTGACTGCAATGTGGCAAGCCAGGGGCCTGTTTCAGCCCGTTTGTGTTACAGCTCTTTCTAGTCCTGTTATTTGGCAGGTCCTAATTGTCCCATATCCAGGAAGAATGAGTACGCAAACAACTGGAGGGTGAGCAAGGCAGAGAGGAGCTATGTTGAGTGACAGAACAGCTCTCAGGAGACCCAAAGTCAGTAGGTCCTTTCTGCAGGCAGGTCATCCCTATAAGTGTCCAGCTTTCAGTAGAGAGGAGATACACAGTGGATAGCTCCTTTCTGCAGGCAAGTTGTCCCAATATCTGTGAGAGTCTGACTGGGTCTGGGGTTTTTATGGGCTCAGAAGGGAGGAAGTGCATGCTTATTGATCCATGGATAGCCATGGGCAGGCCTGGAAAAGCACCATAAGTTCTCACTCCACCTGGACCTAACAGCCCAGCACCCAGGCTTCAGGCTGGAGTTTCACCAGGGACCCACCCCTTTCCACCTAGGAGCCTGTCTGCCTCCTGCTGCCATCTGCAGGTTGTCTATGGTACCCAGGCTGTTCCTGCAGAGGGGCGCCTGTAGCCCCATGCCAATCTGCCTTCAGCCCTCGTCAGTCTCTGTCTTGTGCTCGTCAGTGCCCAAAGTCCAGAGGGGGCTGAGGCAGCAAGAGGCCAATGTGTCAGCACCACCCTGAGTGCATGCACACCTGGCCAGGTTGTGACAGTGCCCAGGCTGGGCCATAACTTTGCTCCGAAATCAGAGTGGGCAGAGGGACCTGGGGGAGGCCAGGGAAAGGGAGCAGGCACTTCAAAGCCTGCAGGGGCAGGAGGTCTTCCCAGGCCCCTGAGAACGCAGGGAGGCCCAGGTCCAAAGCTGTGGTTGGATGGCTGCAGCTGTGACAGAGAGTGTGGGACTTCCATCCCTTTAACTCCATAAGGGGTGGGGCTCCCCCCATTCCACCCCTGCTGGCTCCACAAAGCTCTGTGCACAGCCCCTGCCATGCCACCCCTATGACAGCTGGCACCCCCTCAGCAGCTGCTACAGACAGGCCACTGCCACTGGCATAAAAACAGTCACATGGATCAATAGAACAGAATAGATAACCTAGAAGTAAATTCACATGAGAGGTTGGCTAATGGGTACAAAAATACAGTTAGATAGTAGAAATAAATTCTATGTTTGATAGCACAGCAGGGTGACCATAATTAATAATAATTCATTGTATAATACTTCAAAATAGCCAGAAGAGAAGATTTGAAATGTTTCCACCACAAAGAAATGATAAATGTTTGAGGCAATGGATATCCCTTATTACCCTGATTTAATCATGACACAATAAATGCATGTATCAAAATATCACATGTGCCTTATAAAGAGGTTCAATTATTATCAATAAAAATTTAAAATTAAAAAAGAAATCCACATTTTTATAGCCAACACACACATTGCCAAGAGCACACAAGGGGAAAGGACAGTCTTTTAATAAACAGTGCTGGGAAAACTGAATAGCCATATGCCAGAGAATGAAACTAGATTGCTATCTCTCACTGCTGAAAAAATTAACTTCAAATGGATTAAAGACCTAAATGTAAGACCAGAAACTAATAAACTACTAGAAGAAAACATAGGGGAAATGTTTTATGACATTGGACTGGGCAAGAATTTTTTGGATAAGACCTCAAAAGCACAGGGAACAAAAGCAAAAATAGATGCATGAGATTACATCAAGCTAAGAAGCTTCACACAGCAAAGGAAATAATCAACATAGTGAAGAGGCAATCTACAGAATGGTTAATATCTAGAATACATAATGAATTCAACTCAATAACAAACAAAAAAAAATCAGATTTAAAAATGGGCAAAAGATCTGAGTAGACATATCTCAAAGGAAGATATGCAAATGGTCAACAGGTATATGAAAAATTCCTCAACATAATTCATCATCAGGGAAATGCAAGTCAAAACCACAATGAGATATAACCTCATCCAAGTCAGAATAGCTATTACCAAAAAGACAAAAATTAAATGCTGGCAAGGATGTGGAGAAAGGAAAAGTCTTATACAGTGTTGGTGGGAATGTCAGTTAGTACAGCTACTATGGAAAACAGTACGGAGATTCATCAAAAAGTTAAAAATAGAACTACTATATAATCCAACAATCCCATTAGTAGATACATATCCAAAGGAAATGAAATCAGTATGTCAAAAAGATATCTGCACTCCCATGTTTATTACAGCACTATTCACAATAGCCAAGATATAAAATCAACCTAAGTGTCCATCAATGGATATATTAGTCTGTTCTCACACTGCTGATAAACACATACCCATGACTGAGTAATTTATAAAGAAAAAGAGGTTTAATGGACTCACAGTTCCACTTGGCTGGGGAGGCCTCACGATCATGGTAGAAGGTGAAAGGCACCTCATACATGGCGGCAGGCAAGAAAAAGCCTGTTCAAGGGAACTCTCCTTATAAAACCATCTGATCTCATGAGACTTGTTCACTTTCACAAGAACAGCATGGGAAAGACCTGACCTCATGATTCGGTGACCTCCTACCAGGTCTCTTCTACAACAAGAGAGAATTATGGGAGCTACAATTAAAGATTCAGGTGGAGACACTGTGAAACCATATCAATGGATAAATACATTTAAAAAATATACACAATGGAATCCTATTCAGCCATAAAAAAGAATGAGATTCTGTCATTTTCAATACCATAACTGAACCTAGAGGACATTATGTTAAGTGAAATAAGCCATGAACAGAAGGACAAATACTGGATGACCTCAGTTATATGTGGAATCTAAAGAAGTTCATCCTGTAGAAGTAAAGAGTAGAACAGTGGTTATCTGAGGCTGGAGAGGGGAGAGATTGGTTGACTGGTATGAAGTTACAGCTAGATAGGAAGAATACGTTCTGGTGATCTATTGCACAGTAGGGTGATTATAGCAAATGATGCATATTTCAAAGTAGCTAGAAAAGGATTTTGAATATTCTCATCACAAAGAAATGACAAATGTTTGAATGATGGATATTACCTTGATTTGATCATTACACAATGTATACATGTATTGAAACATCACACTGTACCCTATAAGTATGTACAATTATTATGTGTTAATTGAAAACATTTTTTCCAAGAGCTAAAATTTCTTTTCAGACTCAATTCTGTCAAGGTTTGATTCAGCATAAACAAGCTAGAAATACGGTATGCTAAAGTCAAAAAGGCACTGACCTGGGTTCTAATCCTGACCTACCCATGGCATGTTGCACAGAACACAACTTTTGTGGATCTCAGTTTCCTCATCTATAAAATAAGAGTGTATCTGTTGGTGTTTTATTTGCAAACAATAGGAACTGATGCTGCCTGAATTAAGGATTTTTGAAAAAGATTTATTGGCCGGGCGTGGTGGCTCACACCTGTAATCCCAGCACTTTGGGAGGCCAAGGTGGGTGGATCACGAGGTCAAGAGATCGAGACCATCCTGGTCAACATGGTGAAACCCTGTCTCTACTGAAAATACAAAAATTAGCTGGGCATGGTGGCGCATGCCTGTAGTCCCAGCTACTCGGGAGGCTGAGGCAGGAGAATTGCTTGAACCCAGGAGGTGGAGGTTGCAGTGAGCCGAGATCACGCCATTGCACTCCAGCCTGGGTAACAAGAGCGAAACTCGGTCTCAAAAAAGATTTATTAAGCAATATAGGATCTCTCACCAAACTTCTGGGAAGGCTATAGAACCAGGTCTGAAACTTCAGAGTTGGGAACAACACCAAAAACCGTACACCAAATTGGACAAGTGAGAAAAATCACTACCACCTCAGCTGCCCAGGGCTGGATGTCCCTGAAGCCCCAGGAGCTCATCTTGTTGGGACTGGGAAGATTCACACAGTCCCTGCTTCTTTTCAGCACCAGCTTCGGATTCAGGCTTAAGCATGAGCATGTCTGACCAATGCAGCTGAGGTTGCATGCTCAGGTGTTAGTTGCAAAGGTAGCTGGGAGTGAGAATATTTGGCATTTATAGGGAGGTGGGCTCAGCCAAATGAATGGCAAAAATCCAATAGAAAGGGGTTGGACATCTAAGCTCCTTTCCAAATCTGAGGCTCTGCATGCCACTGATTTTCAATAATTGCTGCATGTCTGCCAATGGATCACATGTGAGATGATTTTAGTTGCAACATGCAAAAAACTTTATTTTGATAGCACTGCATTATTTCATGTATTTTAGGAAAATACAATTAAGATATCAAACCTGTGAATGACACAAAAGATTTATACAAAGTGTGATGACTTAAAGAAGAATCTTAAGTAAAGGATAGTTTAGATGATACTTAAAAATCATATTATTCTTCAATTGACTGAGGTTTTGGAAACTAGTCTAGGTAAATGCTAATCTCTAAATTCCTTTTTGTGCCAAGTAATAGTGATAATGATGGTGCTAGCAGTGATAACAAAAGTTTCCACTTTTTAGTGTTGTGGACCTGACTCTCTTGCAAGCCCTTTACATGAGTTTGGTTTTTGTTTTTAAACAGCACATCAACCTTATGAGATAGTTACTATTATTATCCCCATTTTACAGATAAGCATCCTGAGGCACAAAGCAATTAACCAGAAATCGCTTAGTATACAGTCAAACGCGGAAGGGAATTCAGGCCACTACCTTCTACCTGACAATGACATGAATAGATTGGACCTGGATTCCTGTACAATTATTGTACCTAATATCTTCAGCACTCGTTGGGATTAGGGGTCAGAAGCATGAGGTGAATGTTTTTACAATACATTTTCACGCCAAGTGGTTTGTCGTCTAGAGCAGGGTTCTCATCCTTGGCTCTATTGCCATTTTGGGCCAATACTCTTGATTGTGGGGGACTGTCCTATGCACTGCAGCACAGCATCCCTGACCCCTATCCACTGGATGACAGTAGCACCTTTTCCAGTTGTAACAACCAAAAATGTCTCTGGACATAACGAAATGTCCCCTGGGGACAAAACTGCCCCCAGTTGAGAACTACTGGTTTAGGGAGTTCTGAAGTGTCTTGGTGAAGAGCCCATTAACAATCATCAGCATGACACAGTGGTGTGACTAAGTTGCTCTGGTATGTTTCCTTGTGTATTCTCTCACAGTTTCATGTCATTAGTTGTTCATAACAGGTGTTCTTAGCTTCTCATATCAGAAATAAACATATGGTACCAGCTTGTACCAGCTATTGGTTTTCCATGCAATGTGTGGTGAATCTTTAACTTTATGGATTACTTATAAATGGAACAATAAGCTTTTTATTTCCCTTAAATCCAGTGGCCACACACAGAGCAAGAAACTCTAAATATCCTCAATCTCTTTAAATATTTAAGCCAGTCCACATTTCTTTCTTTACTTGGTGTTTGGTCATATTGAGAAGTTTTTTTTTTTTTTTTTTTGGTTCTATGTAAACATAGGACAGATTATAAACTTGGTACCCTCTCCATATTTAAATATGTTCATCAGGATTTTAAATACAAAAGTTCATCAGGATTTTAGAGACAAAAATGAAAAAAATGATCATGATATAATAATATATCATAAACCACCGAAGAGCTAAAAAGAAAAAAAAGAGGACAGGTCGGGGCGCGATGGCTCACGCTTGTAATCCCAGCACTTTGGGAGGCCAATGCGGGCAAATCACCTGAGGTTGAGAGTTCGAGACAAGCCTGATGAACATGGAGAAACCCCATCTCTACTAAAAATACAAAATATTAGCTGGGCATGGTGGTGCATCCCTGTAATCCCAGCTACTTGGGATGCTGAGGTAGGAGAATCGCTTGAACCTGGGAGGTGGAGGTTGTGGTGAGCCGAGATCGCGCCATTGCACTCCAGCCTGGGCAACAAGAGCAAAACTCCATCTCAAAAAAAAGGACAAATTATTACTTAGGTGGGACTTTGTGATCATTGATACCAGAGTGTAGCAAGAATGTCACTTTATTCTTTTTATTTTAATCTGCCCTTTTCTTTCCTTGCATCTCCCATATAGTCTCTGGCAGACAAAACACCTTCTTCTCTAATCCCTTCAGATCTATCCCAGTGTTAAAACCCAACATAAAAGCCACCTCTTTCACGATTGCTTCCAGAATCCTTAATGAGAAGCTCCGTTTCCTTCTACTAGCATCTTTTACGTGTCACTACTTTCTACTTTATATTCCACTGGGTTATATACCTGGATTCTCAACCCTATTCACTGTAAATTATTTAAGGGCAAAGATCATGCCTTATTCATCTCTGTGTCCCCAAATGCTTAATGTAGCTCCTGGCACATAGAAACCATTTAGTCCTGAAATAAGGTATCCTTTTGTTAAATTAATCTTTCTCAGATTAATTTCAGATTTCTAGAATCAGAAATCGATATTTGGCAGCAAAGCATAATCAGTGGCAAACACTATTTGTGTTGTCGGACTCTGAGAATCAGGGTTGTGGGAGGAGCTCAGTGTCAACCTTTCCACCTCTTTCCTTATTTATAGAGTAAGAGATTTTCCTCTGAGATTTTTCTTTAGCCCTAAATATTTAACTGCTTTCTGTCTCTTTCACACTTGAGAATGAATTGCAATCTTTGGTAGTCATTTCAGTGGTGGAGTCCGTGAAGCAATCTTGATCCCTATGCTCTTTGTAGCCTGGGTCAGAATTATCTTCCTAAAAGAATCCCACCAAAACTTTGATCCTTTGAAAGATTCACGGTTTCCATCGGAGACAGGCTCTTCAGTAAGTCATAGTTTTGGTCCTCTTGGTTATTTCTCTTTCTGAGTGATCTGTGAAAACCTGCTTTCCTTCACCTCATGACAGGCTCTGCTGTGTGATAGCCAGGGATGCTAATGTGTGGATACTGATGCTATCTTAGCAGGCAGATAGCAAGGGATTATCACTCCAATTCAGTCTTGCTCCTTATCTCTCATGTGCAGAAAATAGGTCTTGGTTCAGACTAAAGCTGGTAGTTGTTTTGGGTGGAAAATGTTCATACGGGACTAATCACATACACAAAGAAAATCCTGCTAGTTTCTTTCCTAAGGTAGACCTAATCATTCTTACACTCTTGCTCCACTGGCTAGTGGTGGGAGTCGGGGGGAAGCTTGACCCTATCAATTGAAAGGCTCTTATTTGGCCTCTTTCTGTTTAAATATAGCCTCTCACTGGGACTATGGTTTCTACTGGGAGATGCTCTCTCTCGAAGAGTTCAACTTCTCCCCAAGATATGTCAATGGGAGCTAAAAGAATTCAGAAAATCCTTTTTCAAAAAAGCCTGGCTTTTAAGACTGCTATCTTGCTCAGACTCCAAAATCCTAGTTTGTATTTCAAAAGCTGAACTTTGACTTTCTCTTGGCCTTTCTTTGTAATAATCCTTATTTTCTCAAAGGCAAACAGGTGTATCTGGCTTCTTGATTAATCTTTTTCTGACTTGTGCTTCCCTGGGCCTACTTTTACTAGGTGCACAATTCAGCTAGCTTTCTATATACTTAAAAAGAAAAGAAAAAAAATACTATGCATTAAGGCTATATCATTTCTAAAAACCTGTGGTAATTAATAACTTTACTAAATCTAAAAGAAAGAGAATTCAACATTTCTGTTCTTCAGAGAGAACAAATCCTTACATAGACCTGGCCAAAAAATAGCCAATTTATATTTTTCCAGGATCAGTTGTAGTTGTAGCCAAGAAAGTGTCCTATCTCTCACTCACATCTCATTTATAGAGGTCACAAAACAATCCCATGTTACTCGAACTTAATCCCTTATCACAGTTTACACTAGTAGACAAATTTGTATTTCTTGTTAGACAGTTAAGAGATTACGTGTTGCTAAAGGTGTAAAGTTTGAATGATGTAATGTAGAAGGAAACAAAAACAATTTCACTTTAGCCAAGTTCCAAGGCACTGTAACAATATACCCAAATAAGCTAAGAAGATCTAATGTGGCCCAGTGCCATATGTGTAACACATACTAAGATAATTTCCATACTGACCCAATAGTGTGCCATTCTTTATTTATCTCCTGGTTTTCCTGATTGTTATCAAGGGGTGGGGAAATTATTTCCTTGGTCTACATGAATGTTGAATAGATGGCTGCTTATTTCTTATACTAAAAGCTTAGATTGGGTAATTGTTTTGCATACATAAAAATTATTATATGCGATCATGGAATTATTGAGTTGTAGAGTTAGAATTGGACATTAGAAGTTATCCAGAGGGGTGTGGTGGCTCATGCTTGTAATCCCAGTACTTTGGGAGGCCGAGGTGGGCGGATCACTTAAGGTCAGGAGTTTGAGACCTGCCTGGCCAAGATGGTGAAACCCCGTCTCTACTAAAAATACAAAAATTACCCAGATGCAGTGGTGGGCACCTGTAATCCCAGCTACTCAGGAGGCTGAGGCAAGAGAATCATTTGAACTCAGGAAGTGGGGGTTGCCGTGAGCTGAGATCGTGCCACTGCACTCCAGCCTGTGCAACAGAGTAAGACTCCGTCTCAGAAAAAAAAAAAAAAAAAAAAAAGTTTTCCTTGTACAGTAACCACATTTCAGCAAATGCTTATTGAGTACCTGAGGCCCAAAGAGGCCTGAAAAATGGTGGTCAACTTTCATTGTACATTGGAATTACCTGGGGATTTTTTTTTAAATGCAGCACCCAGCTTATCCCTTGGAAAGGTTTTGCTCTGTCACCCAAACTGGAGTGCAGTGGCCCTTTGAGCCTCACGACAGCCTCAAACTCCTGAGCCCAAGTGCTTGGCAGCCTCCCAGCGGTCTTTGTAGACAGACTGAAGGAGTCCCATGGCAGAGAAGATTAATTAAACAATGTCTTCCAATTTTAACAAATTTCTGTAATCCAAAAAAAAAAAAAATTATGCAGCACCTAGACTCTAACCCCAGAAACTCTGACATATTTGATCTGGTGTGAGACCTAGACGTTGGTAGTTTCAACAACTTTTCAGGCGATTCTTGTGCTCCTAGTACTACCCCCCACCCTTTAAAAAAACTAGCATTCAAGTTATTTATTCTGCATCTTATCCCTTCAAGATTACCCATGTACTTAAATTAGCTAATTTGAGGAAGAAATGTTAAAAAAAAAAATGAGAAGAACGTTCCAGATGGCATTCACTTCCACTGGCTTTCATCATCTTATGCCTTTTGCCTCTTTGTTTTTCCAGCTAGCCCAATGTTTTCTAAAAAATAAAATTAAGTACCGATGTGAAATACCTCCCCATTGACTCAAAATGTGATTTTATTTCTTGTCATGGATACTGTGACAATATTTTCGATTAAGGATAAATCATGCTCTGTAGCTGACCAACTTAGCCTCTCTACCTGAGCTACCAAGAGGCACAAATGGTGACTTTGAGATTGCACAAATCTCAATTGGATCACTTCCTGGTGGGTGGGCATAAGTACAAGAGCTATTAGAAACTGCAGACAAATTAGAAAATGAATTTCACGGACCTTAGGGCCTGAGGAAATGGCTTGGGTTAAAGTCAATAGTTAGATATGGGAAAGTGGAGAATTTGCAGGTTTTAAATATAGATTTGTTGTGTGAGATCAGCCCCTGGTGGTCACCTTAACTATTACAGTTGTGCGGCATTTGTGTTGAGGGAGCTTGATGTTGGAACGTTCATTTCCACCTCAGATCACAAATGTCCTAAACACAAACTGACTTCAAATGGCAGAAAAATAACGTTCTCTATAGTACACATGGATACAGAATGTTAATCTTTCAAAGGCTCTGTGGCAAGGGACTCTCTAAAACAAGCCTGTAGTTTTTCAGTTGTTTTCCATCAATTGCAAAAGAAAGTTCTAGAAACTCTTTAAAGAAAAATGTTCCTGCGTTTTCTTGCCCCTTCCCACCTCTGCATCCTCACATCCTGATTCTTCGGAATTCCATTCAGTGTCCAGATGAAAAGTTTTCCAGGTAAAGAAGGAGGGATAAGCTTTCTAGAAACTGGTATTCTATATGCAGAGATACAAAGGGATTAAACAGTAGGACATGTTTAGGGGGATTGCAAATGTCTTAGTCTTTCTGAAGTGTGTGAGGCAAGAGTCGATGGACAACTGAACTTTCCAGTCTAGCTGAAAAGTTTTTTTCACTTTCCACGAAGACAATGCTACAGAATTATTTTTTCACTCCAAAACAAAGAAAGCATAACTGACAGCTTCCATAAAAGGGAGTCAGTAGGGAGTAATGGGGAATACGGCCCCCGGGAAAGCTTGTGTCCTAAGTGAAGCAGCCTTTTCTCAGCTTCACTATCTGGTATGAAGGGGGGCAATGCTGCAGGACTCTCCACATTTTACGCAGAATCCCCGAATCTGGGCTTTTATGAAAATTCTCCTATGCAACATTGATCGTTCATTCAATATTACTGAGTGCCTACTATGTGCTGACCTAAGCCTGAGGACACAGCAGAGAACAAAACAGACAAATGCCCCCATCTTTTGGAAGCTTGCTCTCTGATGGGGGAGACAATTTTAAAGATTAAGTCATTTACTGAATATATGACATGGTGATAAGTGCCATCTCCACTTTATGGAGAAAAACAATGCAGGGAAGGAGGATGCAGAGGGTTGGAGATATGCTATGCTTTTGAAGAAGGTGTTCAGGAAAGGCTTAACTGAGAAATAGCACTTGAGAGCTCAGATATCACATAACCAGTTCATTCATTCAATACACTCAATGGTATTTATTGAGCACTTATTATATATGGTACATGATTCTAGGTCCTAGAGATAAACTGATGAACAAGAAAGACAAAGTCCTTCCTTCTGTGCAGAGACAGGCAACAAACAAGGAACCAAATAGGATAATGTTGGACAGTAATTCTTTGCAATCAAGGACATTAAAAAGGTAATGAGAGAGGGAATGAGGTTAGGGGGGTGAAGGGAGAAGTGACTAGGTTGTCCAAGGTAGTTCGAGAAGGCCACTCTAAGTGACAGTGGGTGGACTGAAAGGAATCTGCTGTGCAAAGGTCTGGGGGAAAGCATTCAAGGTGGAGGGGCTTGGAAGGGCAAAAACAGGGAGGTGGGAATAAGCGGGGCTAAGGTGTCTGGCATGGGGGAGATGAACTGGTTCATGGAACAGCAAAGCACATATGGTATGGAAACCCGAGGCTAAGGTCAGACTCAGAGGTAATGAGTATCGTCTGTCTGGTATGAAAGGCGGCAATGCTGCAGGACTTTCCAAATTTTCAAGAGAATCCCCAAATCTGCATTTTTATGAAAATTCTGCTCCTATGCAACATTGATTGTTCATTCAATATTACTGAGTGCCTACTACATCCTGACCTAAGCCTAAGGACACAGCAGAGAACAAAACAGACAAAAGCCCCTACTTTTGGAAGCTTCCTCTCTGATGGGGAGACAGGCAAAATTGTGAAACAGAAAAATGTTTACAGTGACTCCCTTTCCTCTCTTTTTTCTGGACACCATTTCCTCCCCTACAGGTGTTTCCCCAGGCTCATTTCATCCCTGAGCTCTTTCTCTTTCAAATGTGCTTTCTGAAAAGGATGTGACAGCTCATGTATACTTAAAAAATAATAAGGCTTAAAAGGAATTATTCCTCCTAAGGGCATTTACATTTGAATCACAATGACTTTAATTATAAAATTTGATGCACCAGCTATTTAGGTGTTGAAATATTTTATTGCTGGGGGAGTGCATTAATTTCCTATTGCTAATGTAACAAACGGCTATAAATTTAGTGCCTTAAAATGACACGCATTTATTATCTTACAATTCAGGAGATCAGAAGCTCAAAATGGTTCAGCAAAATTCTCCTTTTGGAGAATCCATTTCTTCTTCCAGTCCCTAGAAGCTGCCCACATTTCTTGGCCTGTGGCCCTGCATCACTCTGACCTCTGCTTCTGTTGTCACATTACCTTCTCTAACTCTGACCTCCCACCTCCCTCTCAGGACCTGGTGATTACCTTGAACTCACTTGGATAATTCAGGATTAGCTCCCCATGTCATGATCCTTAACTGCATCTGCAAAGTCCCTTTTACCGTATAAGGGGCAAACTCACAAGTTCCAGGAATTAGGATGTGAACATCTTTGGGGGCAATTATTACTCCGACCACAGGGTGTGACATTCTTGGGTCTTTGAGTGGGGTCACTAGATGGCTCCCTACTTTCAGGTAGTTTCTGCTTATTATTTCTGTTGGAATTTTGGGAATGAAATAGTTCTGTAGTCTTTATGAAGGGCAAATTGCCTAAGCCAGCTGGGCAGTTTTCCTCAATCTGATCTGGTAAAGCCAGATAAGACCGAATTTCACTGCACTTGTTTATCTTTTTGAAGACTTTTTTTTCCTTTTTTTTTTTTTGTTACACACAGAGTTAATTCGAATGACAGCTTCAAGGATGGAGCTTCTAATACTCTGCAGTTTTTGACCTCTCTGGAATTTGAAAAGCCAAAGGTCTAGTACAGTAACAATTAGCAGGAGCCTCAGGGACCTTAAGGAAGGACATTATTGATAAGCGAAAAGGTGAGGTACTGCAAAGAGTGGCGCCCAATGAGCTGCTGTTTTCAGCTTTCTGGAGCTCAGGGAAGAAGTACTGTTCCTGAACTTTCCAGCAGAGGGGGTCATGGAGCCCTGCGGGTTATCTTGAACTGCTATCCTCTCAAAGAATGGTCACCTTGGGGGGAAATGAGGCAGATCAGTACTCTAATAAGATTATGTATCAAGCGAAACCTGGTTCCTATTCTTTAGAGCTTGTTATTTGAATCCTTCCTGTCTACATACCTTTGACTCATTCCCATTTCCTCCTTCATGTGTCTGCTTTTTTCAGCTACTTGCTGAGTGAGACTCTTTAGCCCCAGGGTCACATTTTCAAAGGTCTGTTTGCCTTATTGATTCAATGGGTGTAGGTTCACCTCCACTTATCCCACGTCCACTTTTATAGTTTTTGATGCATCCACTAAACTCAATATAGTGCGTTTATCAGGTATTCACCTGCTGAACTGCTATCATTAGCTAATAATAGTTTACAGGGATTTTTGAACTAAGTCGACTTTAATTTTCATTGTTACTTATATTGCATTAGATCCACGTTACACTTTGGAAGAATATGGGTTCTTTTACACTTAGAACTGTAAAACATTATTTTAGAGGACGACTATGTTGTTGACTTTGAATGAACATTGTCTAAGTTGGAACAGGAGGTAGAAGAGTTCAGTGAGTGAGAGCCTGAGTTGGGGAACCAAGAGGATGGCTCTAGAGTGAGGATAGCCTTGGGCTCCAATTTGGCTCTGGCACTACTACCCATGTGATCTTGCGAGCGAGTCATGCAGCCCTGTCAAGCCTCAGTCTCCTCCTCTATCAAACTGGGATAGTAACAGTGGTTACTGTTGTAGGAATATCAGGGTTGGGTTGTGAGGAACAACAATCTATTGCAAGTCAAGAGCTTAACCTGGTGGGCAGGTAATCAATATTTGTTGAACAAATGTCTCCCGGTTAGAGTTCAGTTAACCTTAGCTATGCTTATGAGGATCTGTAAACAGAAGATTCAGAGCACTTAGCTTTGGGCTATTATAGTTGGATAACAGGAGACCAAAACATCCATGAAGGGAAATGTGTACCTGTCACCTTTGTTTCATCAGACATAAGGGGGTTTCTGCTAAGCATCAGACTTGCTAGCTGTTGAGGTGTGAGCTAGGCATCTTACAAAAAGTTCTAAGTCTACATCTCCCAGTGTATAATAAAACATTATTTAAAACCATTGTTAAAAACTGAAAAGCAGTTGTGTAAGGTCTTTTAGGCCGACTGACAGTGCCATGGACTATGCCATGGCAACCTCTGTGACCTGTATGGATATTCCAGATGAGTTCCTGGAAACAGAAAGTCTGAAGTAACTGGAAAACCACAAAAGGGAAGAATGACTTGAGACATTCTTCTATTGTTCCTTATTCCCCCCTCAACTGATAAGGCAATTGGACTTTGTAACTGACCTTGGTCAACCTTGTGATTCCAGACACCATGACCCCCTCCCAGCTTACAAAAACCGCCCTAAACTGTAACTTCTGTAACTTTCCACTGCCTACCCCAAACCTATAAAACCAACTCCTATCCCACTGCCCTCCGCTGACTGTCCCTACTCAGCCCGCCCTCCCCGGGGTGAATAAACAGCATGTTGCTCACACAAAGCCTGTCTAGGGGGGTCTCTTCATTCAGTGCGTGTGATTCAACAAGCTGCAAAAACACTTAAGTTGTCTCTGGTTGCTGTCAGGAATAATGGCCATGGGTTTGCTAAGGCAGTGTAACAAATTCTGGACGAAATTATTCCCAAAGACCTTATCATTTGATCTGAAATTAAGACATGCTGGATTTTTGCTTTTAAAAAGTGACTCTGGAGGCATTTGTGTGGCGCAGAAGCAAGCAGAAATTGAGAAGCTACATGCCAAAGGTTGGCAAGGGTCTCCTGTCTCCTAGGTGCCTGTGGGCTGCTTCGATCTGTCAGCACCACTGTTTAAAATTTCAGCTCCCCGAATCCCTTGCATTGTAAGAATTTGGATCTTCTTGGGAAGTGGAGCCCAATGGCGAGCAGCACACCTTGGACGGGAAGAGGGCTTACCAGACCTCTGCTCTCCCACTGCCCTCGCTTCTCGCTCAACCCGGTGCAAGATCTGAGTGAGAGATTCGTTCTTTCCCCAGGGGCCTGGACCCATTCCCGCGTCGCCCTGGCTGGAGTTCGGGGCTGGCCTGTGGAGAACCCCCGAGAGCGCACCGCACTCCTTGCAACGCCATCCACGGCCGGCCCGCTTCCCAGGTCGCTTTTCTCCGACAGCCGACCCCAGTGGCTATAACCGCCTGTTCTGGGACCACCCGGCTTTACATTTTGAGGAAACTGGGTCGTCAGCAACGGCAACACAAACCCAAGTGACAGTCTCCGTTCATTCAGAGACGGAAACAGGGAGACGAAGCGCGCGGGCGAGGGGCGCTCACCCGGGTACTTCAGGACACCTCATCGTCGCCCCGCCCCGCAGCTAGTAGAGGGCGTGGCCAGAGGCCAGTCCGCGCTCCGCCCCTCCGGCCGCGCGCCAGCGGGCGGAAGTGACGTGAGCAAAGAGCCATTTCCGGCGGGCCGAAACTAGGAAGAAACTTGGATCTGTTAAGGCGACCCAGCCTCCCATTGCTGCTGCCTGTGCTAGGTTGGTCTGGGCCGCGCTGAGCTGCCGGGAGCCCAGGCCATGGGGCAGCTCGGGCCTTCGGCAGTGTGAGACGCGGGGCCTCCCGCGGGGCTTTTCTGACAGGCCGCGGGCGGGCAGGCGGGAGGCGTAGTGCGGGTCGCGGTCGCGGCCCCTGCCGCCGGCCCTGGACACAGCATCATGAACATAGACGTGGAGTTCCACATCCGGCACAACTACCCCTGGAGCAAGTTGCCGGCCAACGTGAGACAGGTATGGCCGGAACCTGGCTGGGACCGGGCCCCTGACGAGTTCGGCCCGCCCGGCGGTCACCTGCTTGCCTCGCCCTCGGGGCCCGAACGGGCTGCTCCCGGCTGACTCCCTTCCTTTACCCCTCCGTGGTCTTGGGGGGACAGACCCTTAGCTCAGGGCGAGTGGGTGACGGCAGTGGGGCCACAGGGCCAGGACGGGGCCGTTGCTAAATAGGATGGCATGGTGTCCACAGGACCCGACTGGGGATTTTGCCCGCAGCCTCCCTTCAGCCAGGCACCTGCGATAGAGATTTTAAGCACGGTCCTTGACTTCCAGAACTTCAGGTTGGTGGGAAAGGGATGAGAAGCCAACGAATACGATACAGGATGGTAGCAGCTCATACACACCTCCACTGTAGTATATGTGAGAGCACAGGGAAGGAGAAATTATCTTGGGAGAGTTGGGAGGATGTGTAGAAGAGGTGCTTAAATTGGGCCTTGGAGGACGAATAGGAGTTAAGTAAGAGGGAATAAAGATTTTTCCAGAGGGAGGGAAAGTCGTTTTACAAAGCTTGGATGAGTGAAAGAACATGTCTCATGAGTAGCAAGTGACAGGATATCACCAGAGTTTGGACTGATATGTTTGGAGTTGAAATTTTTTGAGTGTGCGGGGCTGGTAGCAGATGAGGCAGGAAAAGTGGTCAGGGCCAGATGTTGAAGGAGCTTATGTGCTTTGTTTTGTTGGACTTTATCCTCTAGACAAGATGAGTTTATCAGAGATGTTTCAACAAGAGTGACATGAGGTTTTTGAAAGTTAGTGCTCGATTTTTTTGAGTGTGTTTTACTCAGTTTAATAGATGTTTATTGAGCACCTACTGGGTGCTGTGCGTTGTTTTAGATGCAGGTAATTCGCAACAGTCAACAAGACAAAGATTGCCTTCATGGAGCTTCCATTTTACTGAAGAAAGTTAGACAGTAAACAAATAAATTGATAAATACATAACAGCAGATAGTTTTAAGTTTTATGAAAGTGATATGGGCTACAGATAAGGCACGGCTGCTCTGGTCATAGATTGACCTTCACTTCCTCCCATTGTACGTGGTCGAGGGTGAAATTTGGTTTTCTATTGGCATTTGGCCGTGGTGTTTTGGGGGTTTGGAATAGTGGTGGTGATGGTATAAGGATTATAATAGTTTAGTTTACTTTGCTCCTTTCCTCCCTTGGGGACTTAGCGCCAGGAAGTGAATATTAAGGTTCTGGTCATGCATCATGTGGCCAAGAAAATGCTTTCACTTTAATATAGCAAACCCAAGAAAGTGGAAAGATAAATTTAAAGGATTTGAATTCTTGGGTGTCAGTGGCTGCCCGTGTGACATTTATCTTGAACTGAGAGAACAAAGCTCTAAACCTAAGGGAATAAATTTCTTTTGTTAATCTTGAATAAAGGCTTTAAAGGACACTTTTGTACTTTAGGGTTTTGTGGCAAATCCAAAGACACAAGAAGAAACAATTCTTTTCTTTGTTTCTATTTTTTCTCAACTCTTTTCATCAGAATAAATGAAGAAAGATGAGTGATGAAATTATATATAACATGAATAATTGTCTTTAATTAGTATTGGCAAAAGAGTTTCTAAAACGTAATCATGACTATTTGAAAATAATCACAGAACAGTTAAAATTAGGTCTAAATGTGAAATTAAGTATGTTTTTGTTTTTAAGATCACTTGAAACTGGCTATTTTAGCTTAGGATAAGGTTGGCCTTTTGTATATGTTGCAAAACCCGTCTGTACACGTTGACTTCCAGGGACTGAGAAGCCTAATCACTGTTTCCCTAGGCCGAGCTCCATCTGAGATTACTACATCAGTGGTCTGTCTGGTGTCTTGCTCTCAGAATAGGACTTTCCCCTGCATTCTTCATGCTACTCTAGGGGTGAGGCTTCTGAAATGCAAACCCAACCTTATTACTGCCTGTCTCCTTTATATTGCTTGTATTCAATAGCTTCTTTTTGAATCTCACTCTGATACTCACTGCTCGTGGGAGGTTTCCCTGACCTCCTAAATCTGTGGTGGTTGCCCCTAGTCTGTCTTACCATTGCATTGTATTCCTCACCTGTCATATGGTGCATTTTCTGGTTACAATACTGGCTTTGCTTTTGTACCTTGAGTACCTCTCACATACTTAACTTTTAGTAAATATTTATGGCTGAGCACCTAAAGCTCAGTCAGTTTAAATGTGGGGAATATTCCTTGTATGGAAAGAATTTGTCTTTTGGCATTATAGATTTTTAGATACTTTGGTGTCATTTCCAGTAAGTTTTGATGGGTTTCCTTGGAAATGACTCATATTTTCCAGTTCTGAAAGCTGGGGGCAGGTGATTTAGATTTTTTAAAAATGTATTTTAAGCTAATTCATTTTTATGTGGGTGAGAGGACATTTTAAAAAATGTGATATGGGTCATGATAGACTTTTAAAAAATACATCAAAAATTGGGGATGGGGTTATTATTTCAGGATTTTTCTGTAGTTTACCAATATCTTATATTCTTTATTCAAAATAATTAATAGTCCTTTTATTTTAAAGGGTATCTTATGATGAGGTTCTATATCATCTAAGAAGGATCAATTTTAAAAATGTGTTTTTTGGCAGGGCATGGGGGTGTACTTGGGGTTGTATATGCTGGGATTGGAGTCTGTAGGACCAAAAGTTTCAGAAAATCTTTGTGCTTTTAGCATAATCTGTGATGGGTGCTTTATAGCTAGTGTCTTATTCTTACATCATTGTTTCATCTGATGTAGTTCCTTTTATATGTAACCCAACTTCATTTGTCAGACCTGGTCAGTATTTCTGCAGGGCTAGAGTTGTCTCCTGGTAAAATGACTTTTCTTTTTCTTCTTTTTAAAAAGTTAACCTTCTCTGGTGGCAACAGTGTTTTAAAATGTGAATGATGGTAGACAGTGGGATAAGAGTGGGAGGGGAGCCCAAGAATCTCAGAATAAAGCAATTTATATTACATACTTGGCTAGTGAAGAGTAAAGCCAGCTTTTAATGTGGGTTTTAGAAGTTTGTGTGCACTCACGTGTATTGATTAATATATTCAAGACCAGTCATTACTTAATGCTGAGCGCCAAAGCTGACACATTTGGTAGGTGAAGAGAATTATTTTGAAACAGAAGAGCGAAACCTCAAGTTTGGAAGTTGCTAAGATGTTCACAAAATTGTGTGCTTATGTGAGTATGTGTGTATTTGTATTCCCTGAGGAAAAAAAAGACTTTTATTTAGCAGTAAAGTCAGAGAAAAGGGTGCTATTTTGAATTCTCTAATATTGTCTCTTTAGTGCAATGACCCTGGCACTGATGCTGCAAAGAGGATGGTAGAGTAGTTTCTTTACAGTGAGGTCTCCTCTTAACCCCTTGTAATGTGAAGACAGATGAAAATAATATAAGCACATACATTCTGGTAGTAGCGTGAGTTCTGGCTTAGCCTGTGATAAACTAAGCTAGATGCAGGAAGAAAGCTGACCCTTGAACAACATGGAGTTAGAGGTGCTTGCACCCCTGTGCAGTTGAAAATCCATATATAATTTTTTACTTCCCCAGAACTTAACTACTAGTAGACTACTGTTGACTGGAGCCTCGTCCAAAACACAGTTGATGAATACATATTTTGTATGTCGTATATGTTATTAATAGATACTATATTATAATAAAATAAGCTAGAGAAAAGAAAGTGCTATTTCATCGTATTTTTCTACTCATTAAGTGGAGATGGATCATCTTAGAGGTCTTCATCCTTGTCTTCACATCAAGTAGGCTGAGGAGGGGGAAATACAGGAATTTTTTGGTCTTGCTGTTCAGGGTGGCAGAGGAGGAAGAAAATCCCAGTGTAAGTGGACCTATGCAGTTCGAACCCATGTTGTCAAGGGCCAACAGCACATAATTGTACAGTTAAAATGGGACACATCATGTTCCATTTTTCTGAAAATATTACCTACCAATGGGTCTAGTTATGTGTCAGTTTACTTAGATGTGTGTTTCATCTGTCTTATTGTGAAGATTGCCTTAATTGAAAGATGTATGGACATTTCTCTGGTTTTGGCTTACATGTGAGTAAGAAATATGACAAACTAAATCCTCTGATCTTTCTGTCATTGCTTTCCTAAGATGTCTAATTTCACTTTATAGTGTATTGGAAACACCATACCTAGAAATTAGAAGGGGGATAGCAGTCATATATTAAATTATGTTCTTACGGTGAATATAATGGTAACCATAATTGGGCAAACTTGTTCTTTGCTTGCATGAACACTGCAACAAAACACTAAGTGTAGAATAGAAAGATTTTAGCTTATTAAAAATAGATCAGAATTCTAAAATTGTCTAAATGCTTTCCAGTGAAACCAGGAGATTGCATTTTTAAGAAACAATTTTGTGTACATTTCCAGAAATCTTAATCTTTAATAATTATAATCCTCAGCTACAAATAATTATCAAAGAGGGATGTATATGTCCTTAGTTGCCATTCTTAAATTTAAGTAAATGTAGGTGCAGGAAACCATCTATCCAGACATAAGAGTCTGGAAGGAAATCTGTGTAAGCATAAGCAGAACTTAGTTCTTTATTAACTAAAGCGAAATTATACTCTCCTACTGCTCTTTTATTTGATATTAAATACCTTGGATAATTTTAGAAAACTCTTTTGGAAAGGTAGACAGAAAATACGTTGAATTTTTGCTCAGAATGCTGTAGCAGGAAAGTTGGTATAATAACATTTAAGAAAATATTTTTTATTTAATTCTGGAAATTAGAGATGCCAGGATAAAATTGGGGGTCATGGTTTTAAAATGTTTTGGGAAAAAATAGTACTATCGTTCAGTTTGGAAGTTGTTTAAATTCTATTTGAAATTTCTTCTAGAGTCTTGGAAATTCACAGAGAGAATATGAAAAGCAGGTTGTCCTGTACAGTATCCGCAATCAGTTACGATACAGAAATAACCTGGGTAAGTAGAGGCATTTTTATACTGGGGTGGAACTGACCGTTGCTTTATCATATTCATAAACCTATCTTTGCAATACATTTTTCATAGTACTGATATTATTCCATGTACAGCCTTTAAGAAACTCTACACTGATCATTTCACCTAACAACAATTTGTATTAGCAAGTAGATTTTTCATTCTAATTCTGATAAAAATTATTTTTAGAGTACTGTTTATAGACACATTTTACCTATAAAATAATCTTAATTCAAATGTCCTCTTTTTGCCCGAGGTTAGAAAATACGCCATAAAGGAAAAAAATATATTAGTTCTTAGTAATTTGACTTTGAGTTGTCTCCATAAATTTTTCAAATAATATGAAAAACTCTTTCTATAATAATTGTGACACATTTTAAACATAGTTCATTCCATGGTTTCTTCTTTCTAAAAAAAAATTTGCTTTTTATTTATCAGATTATTTTGGTTAGTCTGTTCTGCTGTTGCCCTGGTAGTATTTCGCTCCTGCTTGTTACTCTTATTTTAAGCATAATATTTCTGATAATGGTTTTTCTGTATGAACATTTTCCATGAAAGTCAGAGGGCTTTTACATTTAAAAACTAAAAAAACAGCAGATAATTAAAAAAAAAAAAAAAGGCTTGACTTCATTGAAAACTAGCATTCAGTTTGGCTTTCTTGTAGAGTAATGTAATACACCTCTGTTTTGTACCTTTTTTGGGGTCATGCTGGTAGTTCTATGCTTATTTTCTCATTTGGCAAGAATTATTCTGTACTAATCTGTCCTATTATACATTTTACTTATATACTCTCAAGTCTGTTTCATGTGATACAACTGTTTATTTTTTCCAACTTAGAATATTTTATGTATTCTCTTATAACTTACGTACTTTTCTTTTAAATTACTGTTGGTTTGTGAAGTATTTCTTACTGCATTTATAGTTAATATGTAACTATAAGAAATCTGAAAAAAACTAGACAATTTCCCTCTTTTGTGCAGTCAAACATGTCAAGAAAGATGAACGCAAATACTACGAGGAACTGCTAAAGTACAGCCGAGATCATCTCATGCTGTACCCGTACCATTTATCAGATATTATGGTGAAGGGCTTAAGGATAACACCATTTTCCTATTATACTGGGATTATGGAGGTGAGTTTACAGTGTGGGTGAGCCACTGGGACTGGGATGGGACTGCATGTCAGGGACACTTTGCAGATGTTGACCAGCTCTTCTACGCTCATCTACGGTGAACACTCTTCTGAACTTATAGTGTAAAAAGGACTGTTGGTGGCAAGTTAACTATTTGAGCCACACCGTACAAGTACTTATCCTTATTGATGTTTTTACATTCGGAAGGTGTCTGTTTCTACTCTGGTTGTTGAAGGCGCTCTTGATCCTTTGTGCTGTTGTAGCACTGATCAGTCATTTATGTTAGCAGAGTCTGTGTAAAATTTATTGCCTTTTAAAACAGGTTGAAAATGTGGGTGACAGAATTGAACATAAGGCTCTGAGAAAATTAATGTATTTATTCACTAACTGTCTAAAGAATAAATGATGACATAGACCCAACATTATATAATACAGGTGCCAGAAAAGAGAAATGTGTTAGTAGTCTTGGCTGTTAATCTCTTTCTATAATTATTAACTTTTAGTCGTTAGCCTTTTTCCAAAGACAGCTTTTAGGCTTGTACTGGATAACTTTAATACTAGTTATATACTATTTTCAAGTGAGCTTTATTAAAGATTGACAGTATTCATTTAGTGTTCATTTGCTCCGTAATTGTGTTTGAGTGCTCCTGTTTTGGGCTCACGAGCCACTTGAAGAGCAGAGAGGAGCCTAGAACTGAAGGAGTTGGGAACCTGTGGTAACATGAGGTTAGCCCTATTACGACGTGTCCCTTACTGCTCACTCCCTTTGCTTATCTCCAGAAGCCCGTCCTTCATGGGCACTTCTGCAGTCCCATGCTTCCCGTGTTCTTCTTTTGGAGGAAATGTTAGAGAAAAGCTAGAGGCCTGATAGCCCAGGTAGCATGATGAAAAACCAGGGTAGCATAATGAAGATGGCAGCTCATCAGGAAGTAGAATAGTTACTGCTGTCTCTTTATTTTTCTAGTGTAGTCCACAAGTTTGGGAGCTAAAATAGGTGGAGTTTTTGTTTCATTTACCAGCTTTCATTTGTTACATCTACATTGCTGCATTCCAGTTTCTGTTCTTATGTCATTGGGTATAGCTCCTGGGTTGAAAACGGGCCTTATCGCCACAGCAAGCAGTGGGTTTGTTATTGGAGAAACAGCTTGGGATAGAAAAAGCTGGATATGACGTTTAACTCTTCTACAGATTGGGACTTGTAGGATCCAAGACCACTAAAGTGGTTACAATGTTTATTGGTAGTGCATGTGTTTTAGATGCATGTTGATGGAGCTGTGGCACATTATTTGGCTTTCTCTCACGGTGGGGATCTAGGATCAGGTATGAAATGTGGAGAGGCTGGAACCCTGAGCTCTAACAGAGACATTACTTACATTGATTCCACAGGGCAGAGGTTCCAGGGCAGCTGTCTGGGAGTTGTCGAGAGCCTTGTGAGAAACCCATACCTGAAAATCTGCCCTTTCATTACTAGGTTGGGAACATGTGGGAAGTGCCACAGGGTGGCATGCATGCTCTAGGTCACCAAGCTGTGATCTCACTGCTTCCTGTAATAGTCATTGTTATTCTTATTGGCTATAGAAATATTATATTTATGCACATTTTTATTTAAGGACATTTTAGATTTCAAATTTTAAATTTTTTTCTTTTTAAAAGGACATTATGAACAGTGAGAAAAGTTATGATTCATTGCCCAATTTTACTGCTGCTGACTGTAAGTATTTATACTGAAGAAGGTAATGTTTAGGTTGTGTATTTGTGCATGCATCCTGTCATCTGTTAATATTGTAATGTATGTTTTTAACCTGAAATATGTGAAAAATGAGAATGGTAGGCAACATTATTAGTGGGAATTTTATCAGATGATACAAATGTAAGATTAAATGTCTAAGAGAGAAATATTTGGGAGTGGTAGAATCAAAAAAATAGGACTAATCTATATATTTCCAGGGAATGAAGTTCTTTCTGATACTTGGGGTGTGTGTGTATTAAATGTGGGAGGAAAACTGTGTGCAGTATTTTTGCAGAGTGGCATACAGTTTTTACTGACTTAATTTGCTGCTGTTTTATGATGCTTATTTTGACAAAGTGTATATTTTGAATGTGTCATAATTCTGTTGTTTAAGAAGCTTTCACTGAGAATTACATTTTGACTTCCTAAAATTGGCAGGACTTCTGCTTTTCAAAAATGTTTTGATTTGTTGGAAGTGTCAGCTTGAATGCAACTCTCCCAAAGTTTAGCTTTCTTTTATGTTTTGTTTGAAGACTTCCTTTTAATTTGATATTGATATTTGATTAGTAATTGAAAGATGAACATAAGCTAGGGTTTTTCCTCAAATCACTTGTAAGCATATTGACATTTCAAGATATATTAAATGTTTTTAAAGGAAAGACTCTTTTTCAGGTCTAAGGCTTCTTGGCATTGGAAGAAACCAGTATATTGATCTTATGAATCAGTGTAGATCATCAAAAGTAAGTTAGTAATTTCCCTTTCTGTTTCATGGTTTTGACTTCATCACGCAGTTTGATTAGTTTTTTTAAGCGGTAGAAATAATGAATTGTATTTCTTTGACCAAAAAAATGTGCTTAACACAGAAACAATACCAAAATAACTCCTCAGTGTTCTCTAGGTTATAGCTTAAACGATTATTTAAAATTTTTAATGCATAAAACATTCATTTAAAAAAATTATTTTTGTTCTCTTGGTCTTTTTATTTGCTCATTCTACTTGTAGAGTTAACAGGTGAAATAAGTGTTCACATTTTCAAATGCATTTCCCACTGTTTGGGTTTCACTTGAGTTTCTGGAATTAAATCTGGATTTAACAATTAGTGTTTTGAAATAATTTATTTTGAGACAATTTAAGAATGACTGTCTTCATTCAGTATATTATCTAGAATTGTTAAGACTTTAAAACATGAAGGTTTAAGAAGATATTTATTTAGTCTGTTAGAAACTATCTTATGATTGATGAAAGAAGAAAAGTGGTAATTTTAGATTGCAAATTCTCAAGTGTTTGTACCATTGCAGAAATTCTTCAGAAGGAAAACAGCCCGTGATCTTCTACCAATAAAGCCAGTGGAAATTGCCATAGAGGCATGGTGGGTGGTACAGGCTGGATATATCACAGAAGATGATATCAAGGTAGAAATCTTTAAAAGTTAAACATAGAATTTTTATTTTTTAATTTATTTTATAATTTTTAATTATAGCTTATAATTTGTAAAAAAGTAACATTTTGTTTTCCTGAAGAAAATTAAATTTAAAATTTAAAATGATCTTAGTAGACTAGAACATTGATGAGTTTCTGAGATACTCTGTAATGGTAAGGGAGACTTGACTTGGTTCAAATTCAATTATCTGGGGCTGTTAATTAGATAGAAGCTTCATGTAAAGTAGCATATGATGCCACAGCTGCCAACAACAAGAATATTGGCTAATACTTTTAAATACCTTCTGTGTGCTAGATGTGCCATACTCTTATGCAAGTGCTTTTTGCATTGTCTTACCTAATTCTCATAACAACCCCAGAGGTATGTATTATTTGCACCCCCATTTCACAGATGAGGAAAGTTAGCACAGGACAGTTGAGTAACAGCTCAAGTCTTAGCGGTAGTAAAGATCCAGGATTTTTTTGGCAGTTTGCCATGGAACCTTGTACTCTTAATCACTGCAAAGAACTATTGTACTGAAGTGATAGGTGCTTTTATGGGCGATAGTGTCAAGATCAAGAGTTGATATTCCTAGTGGTCAGACCACATCTTGGAAGGGATGTTGATTTAGAGGAAAGGAGTGCAGTAGTGAAAGGATCTGGAGACCAGGTTGTATTTATGTGCAGCTGAAGCGCAGTGTAAGTGGTGTGTGGGCTTCTTATTAGTTTGCGTTTAATTTTCTCCAGAGGACGTATTAAATATGATGAGTGGAAGGGTTAGAAATTTGACTTCAGTCTAAAGTACCTCCTAGTGGAGCTCTCAAACTGTATTATAATAAGCTAATGAACTTTCCTGTTACTGACAATATTCATGTGGAGTTTGACTAAACTTCTGATTAGAGAGACTCTGAAATGGTAAATCGATCTAATTCCAGTTCATTGACAAGCAACAAATATATCTTCCAGCGAATATTGGTACTTACAGTAAGTTTGTTCTCTATGTTCTGTTGGTATGTTGCATATTTTGGCACCTTAATTGATGGCTATGTGCATAGGGTTTTGTTTGAATTCTAGAGTGATAAATATGTAGTTCATTGAGCTAATGACATGTAATCACTGGTTTAACATAAATAATTTCAGGAGACTTATGAATTAGTTAATTTGGACAGAACTTAATTAAAAATATTTTGCTTTTCTTAGATATGCACTTTGCCTGAGAAATGCGCTATTGATAAGATCATCGATTCAGGCCCTCAGCTCTCTGGATCACTAGATTACAATGTAGTACATAGTAAGTGGTTAGTAGAAATGGTCTTTTGTCAACATAAAAACTTGTTTTAAACCATCAGTAATTACTAGCAATTACTTATCAAGTAGGTACAAATAGTGCTATTTCCTAAGCCATGTTATTGTTTGAAATGTGACCTTAGTCTTTTGTTTTCCAGTGTGGCTATAATTAGTCACATACGCTAGAAATTATGCAACTGAATGGTAGGAAAAATTTTGTACTTCTGAGCATATGCAGGAAACCAAGGTTTAAAAACTTAATTATAATTCTTTTTCTCTTCTATTTTACTTTTTCCTTCGTCACATGGCATTCATTTGTAAGAATCTTTAAAGAAAGCCAGGAATCAGTTTTTTTTTTAAATTACTGTTGTGTAGTGTTCCGTCTAAAACAAGATACTTTTGCTTCTTTAGGTTTGTATAACAAAGGATTTATATATCTGGATGTACCAATATCTGATGACAGTTGTATAGCAGGTAAGACTGTGCTAACATTTTTCACTATTTTTTGAATGGATATCAGGTGCTAAGCACTGTGTATCATCCATTCTAGGATCTTAGATGTTAGGATATTTCAAGAAAAACATTTTTTCTTCATTACATTTTAACACAGTACAATGGTTTTACTTAAATTCCTTATTCTCAGTTTTGTATTTGGTGTACACACTATATTAAAATGATAGAAACCCAAGGTAAAATTCTAAGAATCCCAAATCAAATCAATATTTTTATAAATTTGTGTTTCCTTTTAATCCTTGTTCAGTGTGTAGCATTCAGTAATACCATAGAATTGTATGTTCTCATTTTCACTTAACATACTGGTGCATTATTTTTTCATGTTACTGTGGTCTTTTTGTCTATTTCCTTTTCCCTTCCTCCTTTACCCACTTCTCTGAGTAAACCAATATTAAGAGCCTTGTTTTGTACTACACTTTATGGATGTATCAATTTATTAAACCATTTTGTATTGCTGGTTATTTAGATTATTTCCAAGTTTTTGCCACTATGATTGATGCTGGTATGTTCAGTATCCTTGAACACAGAGTGGTGCTTTTTTTTCAACAGGTTAGATTTCTTACCAGTTTATAGAAGCACTTATTATATTCAGGTTATATGTTACAAGTATGTCTTGTGGCATATCTTTTAGCTATTGTTCTTGTGTTTTATCATACTTAGATATTTAATATTTGTGTAATCAAATACACAGTGTCAAAAAATTTTAGAGAATGACCTTAATGTTAACAAATTAGTGGTAATAGGACTTATTGCAGAAATACTTCCTTATATCAGTGTTGAATCTTGACAAGCTGTCATGCTCTAGTGTGTCCAGACCTTTGGGTTGGCATATGTTCGTGGTTCTTTAATAGCACATTTTAAACCTCGTGCATGTGTTAATTCTTTTTTTTTTGAGACAGAGTCTAGCTCTGTCGTCCAGACTGGAGTGCAGTGGCATGGTTTGGCTCACTGCAACCTCTGCCTCCTGGGTTCAAGCGATTCTCCTGCCTCGGCCTCCCGAGTAGCTGAGATTATAGCCGTCCGCCACCGCACCTAGCTAATTTATTCTACTGACGAAACCTGTAGAGATGAGGTTTCACCATTTTGGCCAGGCCGGTTTGAACTCCTGACCTCAGGTGATCTGCCTCCTCGGCCTCCCAAAGTGCTAGGATTACAGGTGTGAGCCACCGTGCCTGGCTGCATCCTATTTGAAGCTTGGAAAGGCACCTTAAAAAGTATAGGAAATAGTAATTTGGGTTTGTATAGTTGATGCTATAACAAATACTCGTTTTAAAATGAGAAAGATTTTGAAAAGGAAATTATTTCTGGAGACAGAGGTCGTAGTGGTTTCCTGTCACAGTTGGAAAATATGAAAGCATTACTCTAGGTGCTACTCTCATCAGATAAACTGAGTTGACTCATTTGAGATCCACCTATAAATAGGAAGATTAGTTGGCCAGGCGTGGTAGCTCACGCCTGTAATCCCAGCTCTTTGGGAGGTGGAGGAGGTCGGATCACGGGGTCAGGAGTTCAGGACCAGCCTGGCCAACGTGGTAAAACCCTGTCTCTACCAAAAATACAAAAATTAGCTGGGTGTGGTAGCAGGCACCTGTAATCCCAGCTACTCGGGAGTCTGAGGCAGGAGAATCGATTGAACCCCAGAGCCGGAGGATACAGTGAGCCGTGACCACACCATTGCACCCCAGCCTGGGCGACAGATTGAGATTCTGTCTCAAAAAAAAAAAAAAAAGATTAGTCTTTGATTAGTTAATTTCAGTCCAGTATGACTGACAGTTTGAACATTGACTCACATTACAGTAACTTTTTAATATTAGTTATGGCTAAACTAAATTCATTTGAAAAAAGCAGACAGAGAAGGGTCAGATGGATGGCTGTTCCATTACATTGATGTGTTCTACCATACTTCACTTAGTAACTGCTGGTTTTTTGTGGTACAAACAAACAGACCCATGGAATGATAATTGCTGAACTTATCCTTGTCACCATGTTACCTCTTTGGCTGTTCCCCAAGTTAGAATAAACACATAAAAGCAGTTTGACAATGTGGAGGCCATCAAATTCAGTACAAATGATACCCGAAGGTGATTTCAAAAGAGGCATTTCAGATACGTTTTGACAACAAAAGAAACAAGCTCTATGGTTGGTGATACAAATATAAATGGAGGACAGAAATACTTTTAAGGGAGTAATCATGAAAGGCTCTGTTATTAAATAAAATATATTTATTTCATTATTCATCACGTTTTCTAACTGTATTTTGTGTATCTATCTTTTATAGCTTCCTGAATTCTGTTATGCTTGAATACCTGTAGAATATAGAAATAGCCTAAAAATTATTGAGAACTTTTGTTGTATATATTTAAATATGTAGTTTGTTTTAGGAACTTATTTTCATATTTGATGTGGAATAAGGGTTTGGCTTATTTTTCTTCTCTTTGAATAACCAATAGCATTTGGACAATGCTAGCACTGTTTTTTCAAAAACTCATTACTGCTGAATGGAGGCATAACTTCTGTTGTACACTAAATTCTACTCTATATTGGATCTAATTTTGATAAACCTTTTTCTTCTGCTAATATAGTATTTTTTTTTTTTGGTTTGTGTGTGTGTGTGTGTTTTTTAATTCCTCTGAGACACTGTCCCGCTTTGTTGCCCAAGCTGGAGTGCAGTGGTGCGATCTCGGTTCACTGCAACCTCTACCTCCCAGGTTCAAGAGATTCTCTGGCCTCAGCTTCCCAAGTAGCTGGGACTACAGGTGCCTGCCACTGCACCCAGCTAATTTTTGTGTATTTAGTAGAGATGGTGTTTCACCATGTTGGCCAGGCTAGTTTTGAACTCCTGACCTCAAGTGATCTGCCCGCCTCAGCTTCCCAAAGTGCTGGGATTACAGGTGTGAGCCACTATGCCCAGCCTACAATATTGTTTTGATTATAGTAACTTAGAGAAACTTTTAATATTAGTTATGGCTAAACTTTCTTTGTAAGTCTTTTTTTAGTAACGTTCTTGGCTATTCCAAGACATTTATATATATGTGCATGTATGTGTGTATATGTGTGTGTATACATACATATAATGTTATATATTATATATGTTACATATTATATATATTATATATAATAGTTATGTGCATTTATGGGGTACAGTGTGATGTTTTGATCTATGTATGCAATGTGACATGATTAAATGAAGCTAATTGACATATTCATTACCTCACTTACCTGTCATATTTTTTAATGGTGAGACAACTGAAGTCTACTCTCAGTTATTTTGAAATACTTAATACATTAATATTGACTATACTCGCTGTAATGTGCAATAAATCTCAAAACTGATTTTGTCTGTCTGAAACTTTATATCCTTTACTTAACAGCTGCCCATTCCTCTGTCTGAAACTGTACCCTTTGATCAGCAACTCCCCATTCCCTCCTTCTCTATCCCTGTAGCCTCTGGTAGTCATCTTCCTACTCTCTGCTTCAGTGAGTTCAACTTTATTAGGTTCCACATATAAGTGAGACCATGCAGTATTTGCCTTTCTGTGCCTGGCTTATTTCACTTAGAATAATTTCCACCAGTATTATTCATGTTGTTGCAAATGACAGGATTTCTCCATTTTTTGTGGCTGAATAGTATTCCATTGTGTATATATATCACATTTTAATCCATTCATCTGTTGATGGACACTTAGGTTGTTTCCATGTCTTGGCTGTTGTGACTTATGCTGCAGTGACCATGGAAATGCAGATATCCCTTTGACACACCGATTTCAGTTCCTTTGGATATATACCCAGAAGTGGGATTACTGGGTCATATGATAGTTCTATTTTTAGTTTTTTAAAGGAATCTTCATACCATTTTTCATAATTAAAAAAATTTTATTAATGTTTTTCAGTAGGCAATGATTATGATACAAAATTCTAAATTTACAAAGGCGTATAAAAAAATCTGCCTTCCATTTCTGTGCCTAGCCACCCAATTTCTCTTTCAGAAGCCACCGTTAAGTTTCCTCTGTTTCTTTCTAGAAGCACCATATATGTATATATTCTTTGTGTGTGGTTGTATTTTTACACAGATGGTGTACTCTAGACTTTTTTTAAAAAATTTAATATGCATTAGAGACTATACCAAATTTCTTCATATAGAGTCAGCTTATTCTTTTTGCTTTTGCTTAGATATAAATTAAGGCCTAGGAAAATTTCTAATCTCATAGTGCCTTGGTTTCTTTATCTCTCAAAATACAGGGTAACTGATGAAGCACAGTGCCTCACACCTCTAATCCCAGTACTTTGGGAAGCCAGGGCAGTAGGATTGCTTGAGTCCAAGAGTTCAAGACCAGCCTGGGCATTATAAAGGGACCCCTTCTTTACAAAAATAAAAATAAAAATAATCAGTCATGCATGTTGGCACGTGCCTGTAGTCCCAGCTACTTGGGAGACTGGGGCAAGAGGATTGCTTAAGCCTGGGATGTCAAAGCTGCAGTAGGCCATCATCACCCCACTGCACTCCAGCCTGGGTGACAGGGTGAAACCCTGTCTCCTAAATAAATAAGTAAATAAATAAATTTAAAAATAGGACTAATTATACTACCGTATAGCTCATGGAGTTAGGAGGAATAAATGAAAACATATATATATATATATATAAAGTACTTGGTAGTAGTCTAGCACTTAGTAAGCATTCAATAAATGTTTGCTATTATTTACATAGCTAATAGTGTAGGGAAGTAATGTTGTCAAAGATGGGATTTCGAAAATATTTCTATAAAGAAACCATTGATCATTAAAAGTACCTAGATGACTAGAAATATAGGTAGTACTAAATTAGAAAATGACATGAGCCAGACCTATAAAGTGAATAACCTATCTTCAAATGTATGTACATTGTAGTTTTTCAGTGTCTTAATTTTGACCATTTGAATTTTGTCTTGTTTTCCACTGTTAGGAATAATTTAAGTTTTTAGGTACAATTAGATGCTATTAGGGCCAGGGGACATAAGGATATCCAAATGCTATATGGCCTAGGCGTTCCTCCTCGGGATATTTTCAGGGTAAATTACGCATAGAGGAGATTGGCAAAGGAAAGCATAGAGCTTGTTTATTATTGGCTGGGCAGAGCACTTAAGATTAGAGCATTTGGACCAAAGAGATAGAAATGAATATGAATGGACATTCAGGTGGAGAGTGATAGTTGGGTTGCCCTCTGTGCTAAAGGTCTTGACCCTGTTGCCACTGCGGCCCACTGAGGAGGATACCAGAATAGAAAGCCCCAAAGAACAAGTTAGCCCAGTGACTCCTGGTAATTGTGGCGGTCATGCAAATGAATTTCCTTTTTTAAGATGGAGTAGGGATGATGGGGAGATAGCCAGTACTTTGCATCCACCTGGTTTTTGTATAGCATAGCAACTCTTGCGTCTTTTTTTTTGCTTTTCAGCTTTGGCCCACTCACCTCTGCTGCCTAGGAGGCACCAAAAACACAAATATCAGAAACCCTTTGCAGGCTCCCCCATTCCGAAGTAGCCCCTGTTCCCTCACCCTTCTACCAAGTCCATGTCGTCCAGCATTTCTGAGTTACGTCGTCTCAGTAACTCTGAGAGTTTCATGGTGAATTAAATGAACTCTTCGTGGATTTTCTATCTACCTTCAGAGTCTTCTCTGTGTAGATATTGTTGTATGAGGCCTTAACTTTGAGAGTTTCGGAAAACTTGCTATGGAGTGGATAAAATAAATCAAAAGCTGTATTCAGTCCCTAGGTTAGAGGTTTCTTTTTTTTAATTAGATATGTAAGTTATACTTTCTTGTTTTATAAAATTGTATCACTGAGAAAAGTCTCTTCTGTTTTAGTTCCTCCTCTTGAAGGTTTCGTAATGAATCGAGTGCAAGGTGATTATTTTGAAACTCTACTCTATAAGATATTTGTTTCAATAGATGAGCACACAAATGTTGCAGAGGTAAGTTTGACATCGTCTCATGAAACTATAATCTCAAGATTACAAGTTTGAGTAAAATAAGTAAAATTATTTAATATGGTAATACGCTTTAAAAATCTTCATGTGGGGAAATGCTATTATACTTAAATGTCACTATTCTTAAGTTAATTTTTATAAATGTATATTAAAATTTAAGTTAATAATTTATAATTTAGTTAACTTTTTAGAAGACTTTTTATACTAAAGTATTGTAGACTATATTGATCTATCTAGGAATTTTAAATGAGATAAAATTAAAGAATAAGGAATCTTAAGTTGTTACAGTCACTCCCTGGATTTGTACTATAAGGATCTTAGAGATAGGGAAAGAAGAAAGATCTGAATTTAAAATTTATTCAGTCTTCTAATTATTCATAATTTGAAATTTTGCTAATTGTGATTACATCGGTCTATTACAACTGCATAAGGTGCTGTTAATTCTAAGAATGTAAATATACTTTAATTTTATCTTCTAGCTTGCAAATGTCCTTGAGATTGACTTATCCCTGGTTAAGGTATATTATTTTTATACTCGTTTACTTGTGGTGTGATTACTGAATGGATTTTAGTAGTAGGTTTTTATCTTGATGAACTACTGAGAAACGAAGGCATTGAGATTCTTGTTAGCTGTCTGAAGGAGCATGCACAGTGAAGGGGCACTTGCAAAGCCAGGAAAGAGCAGAATAAGGGTCCCTGAATTGGGATTTGAACGCATGGACTGAAAAGAGAGCACTCATGCTTCTTTGTGCTGCAAGAAGCAGCCCAGACGGTATCTTGTAGTGAGGTCCATTAAAGCAGCAACTCCTGCTTCATTGGGGGTAGATGTAGGGAGGGCAAGGCCAGAGAGTTGGAAACTTTCCCTCCTGTACATTTATGAAGACCTTGAGGGAGGAGCAGGTCTACTGAAAATAGTTTCTAGTTATGGGATGAAAATGTTTGAGAATTAATCTATTAATCTATTATACTATTTTTTTTTCTACAAATATTCTGATGTCTAGTTCATTTTAAATGCTAATTAGTTTCTTGTATATTCCTTTCAGAATGCTGTTTCAATGTATTGCCGGTTGGGCTTTGCCCATAAGAAGGGACAAGTAATAAATTTGGATCAACTTCATTCATCATGGAAGAATGTTCCATCCGTAAACAGATTAAAGTAACTTATTTATTTAGTATGAGATATTAGAGTTTCCTTTTGAAAAGACATTTAATTTAATACACAGGAATTTATTGATTGATTGAGACAAAGTCTCACTCTGTCGCACAAGCTGGAGTGCAGCAGCGTGATCTTGGCTCATTGCAACTTCCATCTCCCAGTTTCAAGCGATTTACATGCCTCAGCCTCCTGAGTAGCTGGTACTATAGGAGTGCACCACCATGCCCAGCTAATTTTTTTGCATATCTGATAGAGATGGGGTTTCACCATGTTGGCCAGGCTGGTCTCAAACTCCTGGTCTGAACTGATCCGCCTGCCTTGGCCTCCCAGAGTGTTGGGATTACAGGTGTGAGCCACTGCACCTGGCTCAGAAATTTTATTTATTCAACCTGTCAGTTGAGGTGAGCCCTATGTATTAGTGATTTTTAATCTTGTATGTGTTACGGATCTTTTTTGGAATTTGATGAAAACTAAGAAGCCTTTTCCCAGAAAAAAAGCAAATAAAATATTTTACATAAAATCTTGAAGGGATCTTGAATTTCCCAAATCTTATCCATGGGTCTTAGTTAAGAACCTTTGTTGTATGTAGGCAGAGCATTCTGGGGCTATGTCTTAATTTTGGGCTTGAATATAAGACTGGATTTAGATGTATTGTTCATAATTTAAGTCTTGACTTCAGTAGATATTTTAATGTAAAGTCATTTATATGATTTTTAAAAACCAAATGCATTCTTCATTAATAGGAGTACCTTAGATCCGCAGAAGATGCTTTTGTCGTGGGATGGAGGGGAAAGTAGGAGTCCTGTACAAGAAGCTTCATCGGCAACTGACACTGATACAAATAGTCAAGAAGATCCAGGTTAGCAGTAACTCAGTTTAATGTAGAGTCTGTTGGTAGGTATGGCACATGTCCAAACATACACTCTTAACAGTTATCTTCTAGTTTTGTTTGATTTTACCTATTCAATATGCAGTCTTTGAGTGTTTCACTGTGTTTTGGGTATTGTGCTAAGTCCTAGGTGTATACAATTGATAAGAATATGGTGTCTCCCTTCTAAGAATTAAGTCTTAAGGAGAGAGAAGGAAGTGTGACCAAAAAATTTACAACAACATGGGCGCCAATTATGATGCTTGTAGGGTGCAAAGAGGAAGAGACCCTTAATTGCCTAGAGAGGTTTGGGAAGCTTTCACAGAGAAGGTGTTATCTGAGCTACGAATGAAGAAGAGCCTGCCAGCTGGTCAGGGAAGGAAAGCCATTTCAGTCTGAGAGAATAGTGAGACTAAGCTCAGAGGGAAACAGAGCATAGTGGGCAAGGCCTAGGGTTTCATGCTTTTTAATATTCTTTGTGCTTCAAAATAGGTATGGCTGGAACCTCTTTTGACTATAATAGTGCCTTTTTACAATTATGTACTTTCTGGTTATCAAATAAAGCTGAAATGAAATACGTTCTCACTCCAAATGGTAAGCAAAGAATAATTTCCCTTTACTTGATTTTAAATTACGGTGTTTTTCAGCTGACACAGCCAGCGTGAGCAGCCTGAGTCTGTCTACAGGACACACAAAGCGCATTGCGTTCCTGTTTGACTCCACTCTTACTGCCTTCTTAATGATGGGAAATCTTTCACCAGTAAGTCCATTTCTTGTTTAAATATGAAGGCATTTAAAGTAAAAATTAGATATAAAATAATTTAATGCTTTTATATCTTTTTAAAAGTACTACAGTTATTCCTGAAGCACAACTGACTTAGAGGAGTATGATAACTTTCAGGGAGGGTCCTTTTGTAATTGGAAGAATTAGCCCCTCACCCCGACATCCTTAAGTTTAAATATATTTAAAAGTATAATATAAATATTAGATATTATGCTTAGCCTAAAAAGGGAGAAATAGAACTTTAATATTTTGTTTCTTTTTTTCAGAACTTGAAAAGTCATGCAGTCACAATGTTTGAAGTAGGCAAACTCTCAGATGAGTCTCTGGACAGCTTTCTAATAGAACTAGAAAAGGTAAATCTAGATTGCATGTTAGGTGGTATTAGGGCATTTGGAAACTTTTCTTGCCCGACAAAATGTCAGTTATGCAGTCTATTGATTTGGATGGGCTTTTGGTGTATTCTTGCTCGTTCCTACCTCATTCCCCAACCTAATACTCTGACAGTTATTTAGACTTAAAGATACTGAGTGGGTGAATTGATTTTGTGATTTTTAAAGTGATATGTCTACCTCATCTAACTCTTAACATAATTTGATATAATGAAGAAATGGGGTATAGAAATTTTAGTCTGTAATTTTTTAAGTTGAATTTTTTCTAAAATAGCCTTTCAATTTTTTTCTGGTATGACTTTCTAAGATCACCTCTTAAGCAGTTTGATTTGAAGTTTTTGTTCCATTTACCTTGAATCTGGAACAATGTCCCTGGGTATCATATTTATGTCCGCTCTCACTATCCCTTTTAGCATCTTGAAGACTTCAGCCATATTTGCTCTTAACCACCTTTTTCCCCGTGAGTATAGCCCTAGTTTTCCTTAGCTCTAAGTAAATCTGATTGCCCTTTATTGGTATTTTTTATTCTTTGGATATTTTATTCTGTCCTCTTTGTATTCAAATAGTGTGTGTGCCTAATCTGTTCCTTGACTAATAAATTTGGTGCCTTTTGTGCTTTAGTGATGAACTCTGTATATTAAATGTGCTGTATAGAGCATTTGTGATGAATCTGTAACTCCTTCATATCTTAAAAAAAAGACCATAACCTTTTTCACTGCTCCTCTTCTGTAGGATTTTTGCTCTTAGTGCAGAAACATGTATGAGATAAGCCTTTGCTATTAATTGGTCTCTTTTACCTTTATACTGCCATTTATTTCTTCATGCTGTTTTATACGTTAACCCCATTTCTTACTGTATATTATCTTTTACTAATACATTTTTTACTATGTTACTGCACATTTCAACTTCTGATTTCCTGATTTTTATCTTTTTTTCACGTCAACCAGTCTTTTATCAAATGTAGCAAATTGCAAGATCACGTCTTCACTTTTACTCACTCATAAATCTATGTTCTTTTTCATCACAAAGTCATTCTTTGGAAAGCCTTTCAGTCTGAGGCTTAGTTTTTAAAATGAATTCTTAGCTATTTTTTTTCTTTTTTTATTACACTTCACTGGTGCAAAAGCTATTTTTTAAGTAGTATGATCTTGATTAAGATTGTTTTTTTTAAATTTATACAAATCTAATTTAGTTATTTTCCCCTGGTGGACCTATCATTCCATTTTCTGTGTTGTTTCTGGGATATATGTGTCTCTACATATTAAACAGGTGACTTACTCAGAAGAGCATGCATTAAACTATAAGGCCAGTGAAGGCAGGGGTTTTGTTCATTCCTCTATCCTTATCTCCTAGGGAAGTCATAATCCATAGGAGGCTCTTAGTAAGTCTTTGTTGAGTGAATTTAAGCTGTGCGTTCAGCAATGGTGAACAGCTATGTTGAATCACAGACTCCAATGCCCCTTGTAACTGGTAATACAGAATTGTGAGCAAAATGGTGGGAATTATAGGTAAAACTGGTGACCTTGGATTGGAGTACTTTTGTAGATGAAGCGGAATATGGGTTTTACAGTTGTTTAAGGACTTGATTTGAATCGTATATGGGACACGTAACATATAATGCTATACCATAGCATTACTCAGTTGCTAAAATTGTTAGTCCTAGTTGAAGTAACTTCTGTCATCTTCATAGATGTAGTAAAATTGGGAACTCAACCAAGACTGAGGTTAATAACTTGTTTCAGTATTGCCTGGGCACATTTTTGATTTACTACTTTGGAATAATGCCTTAATATCTCTATTATATGATTATTAGGGTGAATGGCATAAGAGTGGTATTTTTGTTGCAAAATCTATTTTCTCTTGGTTTAGGTTCAGAGCACTGGTGAAGGAGAAGCGCAGAGATACTTTGATCATGCACTTACTCTGAGAAACACAATACTGTTTCTGCGTCATAACAAAGATCTAGTTGCTCAAACTGCACAGCCAGACCAACCAAATTATGGTATGATGAATATACTTAATTTTGAAGACATGATCATATGAAACTTCTTTCTAAGAAATTAAACAGATCGTGCTCACTTATGTAATCATCACTTAAATATTTTGTGTAGATAGCATATTGAATTTATAACTAGAGGCCTGTTTTGTGAGTGTCTTGCTTATTAACTGTATGTTAACCTTATTTTACGTTTCTCTTCTCGTGTGCCGTTAACATTTGTAGTATTTAAATCTGTTCCCTACCTACAAAAGTGTTAGAGTGTTTATTTAAGTAGCTGGATGGAATTTAGAATAGGCATCAGCTCTGAGGGGTGAACAAGGGCAAAAATTAAATGTAGGAAGCATAAAATTTCAAGAATGAAAGATTCCATCATAATGAAAAGAATAAAGAGGATCCTTCTGTTCAAATGCTACTACAATATTTACCAAAAGATTTTACTTTGAAAAAGGGAATAGAGAAATAGTGGCAATTTTAAGGTATTGATGAACTTTACTGGAGCTGTTGCCTTGCTAAGCACCCTCAGTTTTGTGATATAGTTGGGGGTTCCCAAACTTCAGTTGAATTGATGGTGTCAGAATTTCTGCCCAGATGGGGATTTGGATTCGGTAGGTTTTGAGGTATGACATGGCACCCAGGGATGTATGTTTTTTAAAAGATTAATCCAATGCTCAGCTAGGCTTGGGCACCACTGCATGAGCACTTGGCTCAAGTTCTTGGACATTCACAAGGGCTGTGTCTTGGGGCTTCATGGGTCCTCAGTACCACTATAACATTTAATTTTGATTAGTTTCATTTACTTAAAAACCATTTTTTGGCCAAGAACATCAGTTTCTTAATCATCTCTATTTTCATTTATTCTCTCACTGGCATCTGACGTTCTTTCAGCTCAATTTTAAAAATTGAGGGAGGAATTCAGCCATTACTTCACAAGCTGTCACATAGATGAGAATAAAGATGCTGAGTAGTTTACTTGAGGGAGGCTAGACTTGATATCAAGTTATTTTTGGTTAATAAACATTAAATCATGTAATGAAGCAGTACTGAGTGCACAGTCTTGAAAATGTCTTTGGATATAAAACTCCTGGAATTTCTGGGACTTCTTAGTGATTTATGGAGATTAGATGATTTGAAATATTCTGTTAAAGCTCTTGAAATACATTGTCCTTTCCTACCTATCACAGAATTTGAGAATGTTAGAGAGTACTTGTGACCAGCGAAGTGTAACTTCTCTTACAGATAAATAATTTGGAGTTTATATTGGGTAAATCTTCCTGTTTTTAAGTCTTCAAAGCCCATGTCATTAGTAAATGGAAGAATCAGGAATGGAAGACTTGAATCCATGTCTGTTGAATTTTTTTCCATTGTCCTGTCCCTTATATTATCTTCTCTTGACCACTGGGCTTTGTACTGATTTACTAATAAACATTTGTTGCTTAGTAGTATGGGCTAAACTAAACCTTTTCTCTATGAAAATAGCTCTGTGCAATTCTAACCTTTAAGGTAGGTTTAATGTTAGACTGTTCCTGACACCAGTTGGAGATTTAACTGCTTAGAATAATTGCAGGTCTCTAAAGTTAAATTTGATAAACTCCTCCCCTTAAGACCAAACCTGCAATTATTTATGAAATTTCACTTTTTGCTACCAGCGTTTCTTAGCTGAGCTCTTCATCTGAACCACAGAACATAGAAAATGATTGCCACGACTATTTCTCAGTTTTTCTAATGATGGCACATCATTAGTGCATTCCCAATGCATGAAAAAGGTTATTCGTTTCATGTAGAGGATACCTTAGGGCATTAAGGCTTCATGCCTGCCTGGTTGAGAATGTTGCTTTCTGCAGGTCCTGGACTTGGTGACCGAACCTTACTCTTTTTTACAAAAGAAATTCTCTGCCGGAGGTGGTGGCTCATGCCTGTAATTCCAGCATTTTGGGAGGTTGAGGCGGGCAGATCACTTGAGGACAGAAGATCGAGATCAGCCTGGCCAACATGGTAAAACCCCATCTTTACTAAAGATACAAAAATTAAGCCAGGTGTCGTGGCAGGCACCTGTAATCCCAGCTACTCGGGAGGCTGAGGCAGGAGAATTGCTTGAACCTGGGAGGCTGAGGTTGCAGTGAACTGAGATGGCACCACTGCACTCCAGCCTGGGTGACAGAGTGAGATTCCATCTGAGAGAAAAAAAAAAAATCCTCTAGTATTGGTGTTTTCAGCATCTTGTTTGAGTAAAAATCATTTTCTTTTTATGTCACTAATAATTTATACTTTCAGTATGTCATGTAGTATTTGTTATCTTCTATAAAGCAAAAGTGTTGCAATATTATCATACAAACAAACTCTGTTATACATGGAACTAGTTTCTAGTCCTGAGAGTCCTTAATCCCTTGGTTATAAATAAAAGCCATGTGTGGTCTATTTTTTTCTTATTTTATAAGCATGATTATTTTCCCTCAGGTATCTTTGTCTTTAGAAATACATTCTTTAACTGTGATTAGTACAAGTCAGACATAAAAACCACTGCTTATAATTTGGCAGCCTACTACTGTGGAAACGTTTAGAAATTAAACCACATTTGTAGGAAAGCAATCACAGTTGTAAAGCTATTAGAAAACGTGTTCTAACCACCATGAACTCTTTAGACCTCCTACTTTCCCTGTTTTAGTGTACATTAGATATTCTCTATGCTTGACATTGATAATGTTGAATTTTGCCTGAAGGTTAAGACATCTCTTCACCCTTTTGTGTTTTGGGAAGGGGCTTACTGCAGGGACCCACTTTTTCCCCATGTTACTTAGGTAAGATTCACAGGTGAATCCCTGCTCCTGTTTACCTATGACAAGGTCAGAAACAGATCCTCCAAATTCCCTTTCTCTGCCTCATAAGCAGTGGACTGAACTGCCTGTTCTGAATTGTCAGTCGGAACAAAACGCTTGTTAGCCAAAGCTTGTTTAAGCTTCTGTCTCCTTTTTCCAGCCCCGTGAACTTTGACTCACCCTCAACCTGAGCCAGGATGTAGGCCTTCCTTTAGGACCCCTCGCAGAAAATATGCTGACCTTATGGTCAAACATTCTGTGATCTGCTGTCCTGTACCTCACCCTGTCATCTCACTTCCTCACACCCCATGCTTTCCATCTACCCTTCATTGGTGATGTTAATTTCGATCACCCAGTTAATGCATTGTCTGATTTTTCCACTGTATAGTCAACTATTTTTTTCCCCTCACAACCAGTAAGCAGTCTGTGGGGAGATACTTTGAGACCATGCAGATATCCCACTCCTCATTAGTGTTTCCTCCTAGATTTAGAATCCATTGGTCGTTCTTGCCTGAACCATTCTGTACTTTGATGGTTGGAAATTGGTAATTTTTTCCCCCGCTTTAGCACTTCCCGCCATATTTAACAGTTGGGACCAGACATTCTCTCATATTCTCTGTATGAATTTATGGATTCTTATCTTTTCAGTGGTCTGTGAGCAGTCATTATTGTCTCTCAATTATTTTTGTGCCCCGGTTGTCTCAGATTTTGCCATGGGGATTTCCTTTAAGCTTGCTCCTGTCTCCTTTCTCCTTTCTCCTTATGACATGCCTCCAGTTTTTTCCCCTAGGCAATTCTTTACTTTCTGGCCAAGCAATAAGATCTTACTGTGTATTTATTCTGCCTCAGTCCTGGAATCAGCCATTTGTCCTGGGAGCCTAGTTGTTTTTTTTTTTTTTTAACTGGAGATTGCTATTAGAGACCAAGATACTGGTGTTAATTGTGCTTACTGCTTCTAGGCATTTTCAGGAGGTCATAATATGGATATCTGTATTTTTAGATACATTCTTGCTTGAAGGAGGAGATAGCTACCCTGATCTTCTGAAGTTTCTTTTAACGTTAAATATCTCTTTTTAGAGAGCAATAGGATTTGGTGTTTTTCTAAAGGATTAAGAATAAGAGTGCTTAAAATCTGTTGTATGTTGAGTGAGTTCATGCTCTATGGATCAGAAGTCTAGGATACACATTTCCAAATGAGGAGCTCTTGCCCCTATACTAAAATGAGGACTTGGCTATGATTCTCTTTGTAGAGATTGGAAACTGGAGGAGAGAAGAGTATAACTTCTCCTGGCACTTATGCGTTCGTAATACAGTTGACAAGTGAACAACATGACTATGAATTGCGCAGGTCCACTTATGGGCTGATTTTTTTTTTTGAGATGGAGTTTCCATCTTGTTGCCCAGGCGAGAGTGTAATGGTGTGATCTCGGCTCACTGCAGTCTCCACCTCCCAGGTTTAAGCGATTCTCCTGCCTCACCTCCCAAGTAGCTGGGATTACAGGTATGTGCCACCACGCCTGGCCAATTTTGTATTTTTAGTAAAGATGGGATTTCTCCATGTTGGTCAGGCTGGTCTCAAACTCCTGACCTCAGGTGATACGCCCACCTTGGCCTCCCAAAGTGCTAGGATTACAGGTATGAGCCACTGCGCCTGACCAGGCTGATTTTTTTTTTTGTTTGTTTTGTTTTTGAGACTGAGTCTTGCCCTGTTGCCAGGCTGGAGTGCAGTGGCACGATCTTGGCTCACTGCAACCTCTGCCTCCCAGGTTTAAGCGATTATCCTGCCACAGCCTTACCGAGTAGCTGGGACTACAGGCATGTGCCACCACGCCCAGCTAATTTTTGTATTTTTAATAGAGTCAGGGTTTCACCATGTTGGCCAGGATGGTCTTGATCTCTTGACTTCGTGATCCCCCCACCTTGGCCTTCCAATGTGCTGGGATTATAGGTGTGAGCCACCGTGCTTGGCTTGGGCTGATTTTTATGACTAAACATATTGAAACATTTGTTTGGAGATTTGCGACAATTTGAAAAAACTCACAGACAAACCTTGTAGCCTAGAAATGTTGAAGAAGTTAAGAAAAAGTTAGATGTGTTATGTATGTATAAAATCTATGTGGATACTAGTCTGTTTTATCGTTTAGTACCATAAAGTATGTTCAGATCCATTATAAAACATTCAAACATATCAAAACTTAATGCACACATTTACAGATTGCACATCAACATTGCAGTTGAGAGAAACGTAAATAAATGGAAAGATTTAGTATTAAGCCATAACTGCATAAAATTACCTGTAGTACGTAGTACTGCTGTCATGATTTTGTAGGTATCTCTTGTTGCTATTGTGGTGAACTCAAGTGTTGTATCTACCTGATTATCTGCTTAAAATGCCCTGTGACACTAATCATCTCTGAGTGAGCAGTGTGTCTTTATTTTAAATGGCCTATTACAGTTAAAAGTGATCTCTCATGGTTCGCTCATATTTTTCATTCATTTAGTGCAGTACCATAAACCTGGAATAACACTGGGGGAGCCATACAAAGAGCCACTAGTGATGCTGGAAATTTTCCCAAAAAGCAGAGAAAAGTCGTAACATTACAAGAAAATGTTGAATTGCTTGGTATGTACTGCAGATTGAGGTCTGCAGCTGTAGTTGCCCATCATTTCAAGATAAATTCATCTGGTATAGAAGACGATTATTAAATAAGGGAAGGAAATTTATGAAGCTGTTTTTGCATCTATGTCAACAGGCATGAAAACATTGTACTTTTTGCAAAATACTTTTTTTTATCTCGTATTGAAAGTGCACCTTTTATGTGGGTGCAGGATTGCTATAAGAAAGGCATACCGATAGACTCCAATATGATTTGAGAAAAAGCGAAGTCATTATGACAAAACAAATGAAAGAGAATCTTCTCTTAAGCTGGAGAATTTAATGCCAGCAAAGGATGATTTATAATAATTTTAAGAGATTTGGCTTAAAAAATGTTAAGATAGCAGGAGAAGCAGTTTCTGTTCTCCCGTTTCTGACCAAGAGGCAGCCAATGAGTTCCCAGATGCTAATATGTTTTGATTTGTGTCCCCATCCAAATCTCATGTCTAATTGTAATCCCCAGTGTTGGAGGTGGTGCCTTGTTGGATCATGGGGGCAACTTCTCATAGTTTAACACCATCCCCTTTAGAGCTGTTGTCATGATAGTGAGTTCTCACGAGATCTGGTTGTTTAAAGGTGTGTGGCACCTTCCCCATCTCTCTCTCTCCCTCCTTCTCCAGCCATGTAAGATCTTCCCTTTCACCTTCTGCCATGATTGTCTGCTTCCTGTACAGCCTGTGGAACCATGAGCCAGTTAAACCTCTTTAATTCATGAATTACCCAGTCTGAGGTATTTCTTTATAGCAATCTGAGAGTGCAGTAATACAGATACCATTTAGAAAATCATTGAGGAGAAAGGATATCTGCCTGAAGAGGTCTTTAATACATGCAAAAGTGTCCTATTCTGGAAAAAAAAAGCCATAAAGGACATTTATTAGTAAGGAAGAGAAGTGAGCACCAGGATTTAAGGCAGGAAGGGACAGGCTCACTATTGTTTTGTGCAAATGTAGTCAGGTTTCTGGTGAGGACTGCCCTTATCTATAAAGCTGTTAACCCCTGAGCCTTGAAGGGAAAAGATAAACACCAGCTGCCAGTCTTTTGGCTATATAGCAAAAGGGCCTGGACAACAGGAACCCTTTTTCTGGGCTGGTTCCTTTGATGTTTTGTTCCTGAAGTCAGGAAGTACCTTGCCAGTAAGGGACTGACTTTTAAAGTTCTTTTGGTGCTGGACAGTGCTCCTGGTTAACCCACGCAGAAGTTGTGTGAGTTCAACACTGAAGGCATTGAAGTGATCTACTTGCCCCAAACACAGCGTCTCTGATTCAGCCTCTAGATCTGGGGTCATAATGACCTCTAAGGCTCTTTACATGCAGTGTTCTATAGAAAGAACTGGACGAGAATGCTATGGAAGAGAGCGCTAATAGAACATCAAGAAAGTCTGGAAGAATTACACCACTGAAGATGCCATCATTGTTTTTGAAAAAGCTGTGAAAGCCATCAAGCCTAAAACAATAAATTTCTGCTGGAAAAAACTGTGTAGATGTTGTATCTGACTTCACAGTATTTACAACAGAGCTCATCTAGGAAATCATGAAAGAGATTTTGGATATGGCAAAAAAGGTGGGGAGTGAAGGGTTTTAAGATATGGGTCTTGAAGAAATTCAAGAGCTAATTATAGACACCTTGATGGAGATGGATGCTTCCAAATGAGTGCCAGACAATGAGGAAGACATAGAAAAAGCAGTGACAGAAAACAAATTGACATTACACTGTCTGGCAGCATTCTGATTGTTCAAGACTGCTTTTGACTTCTTTGCACCCTTCTATGATACAGACACTGAAACTAAAGCAGATGGCAGAAGAAGGATTTGTACTATATAGAGAGATTTTTAGATACGTTAAGAAACAAGAAAGTTAGATGGAATTTACAGTATGTTTCCCTAAAGTTAGAACGAGCATGCCTGCCTCTCCTGCTTCTCCTTCCACCTCTTCTGCCTCTGTCACCACTGAGACAAGCAAGACCAGCACTTCCTCTTCCTCCTCCTCTTCAGCCTATTTAATGTGAAGACGAGGATAAAGACCTTTATGATGATGCAGTTCCACTTAATGAATAGTAATATAGTTTTTTTCTTATGATTTTCTTTTTTTCTAGCTTTATTGTAAGAATATAGCATATAGTATATGTAACGTATAAAATATGTGTTAATCGATTGTTTATGTTATTAGTAAGGCTTCCAGTCACCAGTAGGCTATTAGTCGGTAAGGTGTCGGGGAGTCTGAAGTTATATACAGATTTTTGACCATGCAAGGGGTCAGCATCTTTAACTCCTCTGTTGTTCAGGGGTCATCTGTAAGCCACTGTTGTAGAGTGCCTCCGGATGGGGAGAGGAAGTAAGGTAAAACAAGTCCATCTTGTTGCAGTAAAAAGTAACATGAAGTGGATGGTTATCTGATTAGACCAAAGAATAAAACATTTCAGCTTTACATCTTAAAGTGTCTTGCTGGTCTCCTAGGAAATTTGGAACTTCTTAATAGAGTTATTCTACCTTAAAAATAAAAATTTAAATCTCAAGTCAATTATCAACATTGCATCTTTAACATTTTTGTTTCACATTGTCAGTCTTTTATTCTCTGTATGTGCTTAATCATGACTCAGGTTTTCCTCTGGATCTCTTACGCTGTGAAAGCCTTCTTGGTTTGGACCCTGCAACTTGCAGCAGAGTTCTAAATAAAAATTACACGCTGCTTGTTTCCATGGCTCCCCTCACCAATGAAATCCGGCCCGTCAGCAGCTGCACCCCTCAGGTAGAGACCTACTTGGAAGATCCACTTGGTAGCGTCATGACTCCCATCAGTTTTGTTTTCTTCTCAATCTGCAGATACCAACTATTAAAAATCACTGAACCATAGAAAGCAGTTTTATATTTTATGCCTTTGTAAGATGATATGCTCAATTTGTGGAGTGTAATTGCTATATATGTGTCACCTAGTGACTTGTGGCACATTAGATTAAAATTTATCCATGTACAGAATATTTTAAAGAGAATGTTTTAGGATGCTCCAAAAAGGAAGCTGGCATCATTTTGAAGGATAAGATAAATTTAATTAGGAAAAATTAAATGTCTTAGAAGGTGGGGCCGTGATTCTGAATAAGCTGAAAAGAAAAGATGGTGCTTGAAAGCTAGAACTCTGGTTAACTGTATAATTTATATGTGAAAATTCCTCCTGGCCTTTTACTTAAAAAATACATATCAGTTTCATTCATTTGTATACTTAGCAAGGACATTGTGGTCTGTGCCATTTTCAGAGTGGGGATTATGTTGATGTTCTTCAGTGCTACATCCTACCTGGTTTCCTAGGTAATACAGAGTTTAATAGTATAGCAGAAATGAAGGAATTCTTATACATAGTTAATTTGCCTGTGTTCTAGCTGCCTCAGTAATGATCCTGTCTTCACACCAATTTTGTCCTTAGTATTCAACAAGAGATTTGCATTTAACCTTTTAAAAATAATTCTTAGTGCACACCGCGGGGGGGGGGGGGGGGGGGGGGGGGGGGGGGGGGGGGGGGGGGGGGGGGGGGGGGGGGGGGGGGGGGGGGGGGGGGGGGGGGGGGGGGGGGGGGGGGGGGGGGGGGGGGGGGGGGGG